>CM040405.1:61439660-61647160 GCA_022702515.1 Ilyophis sp. 1 JC-2022 | reverse complement strand
TCTTGGACTCACTCTACACGATAAAAAAATGAAATTCTTACTCTATGCGGATGACCTGGTTCTGCTGTCACCCACAGAACAGGGGTTACAGCAGAGCCTGTCATACCTAGAGAAAAAACCAGATCACAGGGAAACAGGTACCAATTTACCCTAGGAGGCCACACCCTGGAGCACACCACCAGCTACACTTACAGTACCTGGGTCTGGTGATTAGTGCTTCAGGAAATTTAGAAATGGCAATAAACGCATTACGGGACAAAGCAGGGCCTACTATGCAATTAAAAAAACTATTTTAAAATTTTTAAAAAATATTTGACTGCATTATCCAGCCCATTCTTCTTTATGGAAGTGAAATATGAGGCTCTTTATTGCACACACACACACACAAAAAAAAAAAAAAAAAAAAAATGGGATGAAAATCCAATTGAAAAATTTCACCTGGAGTTCTGCAAAACTGCATTACATGTCCACAGAAATGCTCCAAATAATGCATGCAGGGCCAAATTAGGCCACTTCCCCCTCCTGCTGCCAATTGAAAAAAGAGCACTCAAATTCTGGGTTCATCTGAATTCGGCTGATCCACACTGCTATCAGCACAAGGCACTGAAAAGCAACCAGCTCTACCCAGAGAGGGACCCCCTCGGACAACTGGCCATCAATAAACAATTTGAAAAAAATGCCACAACCACAGTATTAAAAAAATTTGACAAGATCAACAAAAATTTGTACAATGACAATTGCCATGAAGAAACTAAATAAAAAAATAAATTCGCAATTTACCGCACTCTAGGTCAAAATGACTCCCTTACACACCCCAAAAAACCCCAAAACCCAAAACAAAGACACACATTAACAATGTACAGACTCAGTGACCACAGCCTTGCCGTTGAAACTGGTCGCCACAAAAAAACCTTGCTGCCAAAAGAGAACAGGCTGTGTGCTCACTGCAACCTGGCAGAGGTAGAAACAGAGGCCCACTTTTTACTATACTGCCCCAAGTACCTCTACCAATATTTTTCAAAATTTAATGCGCAAATTAACCAATTTGAATACCAATAAGAATCAAGTAAATTAAAAGTAGTTCTGGGAGAAGAGGATGCCACAATAGAAATGGCAGCTCATTACGTCTCTGCCTGCCATCATTTAAGAGGGGGTGTGGACTAATTTAATTCTGTGTTAATCTGTGTTCTTTTTAATACTGCCAGGGTTTTAATGTATTACATTATAAACTAAATGTGTTTTGACCTGGGATTGTGTGTATGGGGGGGGGGGGGGGTTGTTGTTCATGTTCTGTTTTGTTGTTTTCTCTCCTCCTTCATGGATATGGGGGCTGTTTATTGTCTGTCATTTATGTATCAATGCTTGTGCAACACAAGTTTACTTGTCATGCAAATAAAGCAAATTTGAATTTGAAAGAGAGAGGGGTATGTATGTGTGAGAGAGAGAGAGAGAGTGTGTGTGTGTGTGTGTGTGTGTGTGTGTGTGTGTGTGTGTGTGTGTGTGTGTGTGTGTGTGTGTGAAAAAATAGAAAGAGTGTGTGTGTGAGAAAAAGAGAGAGAGTGAGAGATGTGTGTATGTGTGAGTGTGTGTGTGAGAAAGAAAGATGTGTGTATGTGTGAAAAAAGAGAGGTGAGTATGTAAGTGAGAGAGAGAGAAAGAGGGGGAGAGAGAGAGAGTGTGTTAGTGTGTGTGTGTGTGTGTGAGAGAGAGTGTGTGTGTGTCTGAAAGAGAAAGATGTGTGTATGTGTGAGAGAGTGTGTGTGAGAAAGAGAGATGTGTGTATGTGTGAGAAAGAAAGAGGTGTGTATGTGCATGAAAGAGAGAAAGAGAAAGTGTGTGTGTGTGTGCCCATCAACATTTTTAAGAGCACAATATAACACAAGTGTTGTGCTATGTGTTCACTGACTCGCTAGCTGGGCCTGTAACATGTAAACGTTGAACAGCGCCGATGAACAGGAGCATAACTTTTATCAGGTACTGCATAAATACACATTCCTCTCTCTCTCTCTGCCCTTTTTCTACCGGGTTTTCTCCTTTTTCACTAACATTCAGTGCAGTCCCAACATTAGCTGACAGCCAATAATATTTATATTTATTTACAATGAACTGATTGTAATTAATTAGGGAAAGACTGCCCTCCGTACTTGCGCATTAGCTGAAATACGCTAGCCAGTAGGCTAACGGAAAGCGCTCGTTGAAGATGTGCACGGTTCCCACGGAGACCTCTTGGCTGTGTGACATAAGAGCCCGGCAGTGGCTGTTTGGAGAGCTTGGGACCTGGCCGAGCCTGATTAATCCACCTCCGCTTATCGGCACTTCGCACCGCGCGACAAGACGGGACCCCATCCGTCTCCTCCCTGTTTCCAAAAGCAATACACGCACATCTCTTTTGCAACATTCAGTTGATGAACACACGCCAACCGTTTCCCACTCAGAGTCCCCGTTTAAAACAGCGTGTTATTTTCTGTTTTTCTCTCTCTGTGTCAGTTGCTAATCTCTGTTGTGGACATTGGAAGGATCCAGTGTGTCAGAGCCTTTAATGGGTTCATCCATCAGCGTTTGAGGGTAATTACATGGAGATGAGGAGTATGCTCATCTCCATATAAGGCTGGAAATATTCTGCCTCACAGAAACGGAATATACTGAAAATATACCGAAATAAAATATATTATCATTATATTGCAATGCTTCATGCGGGCAAATATGCACTATAACGATGTCAATATTGTAATTTTGTATGTAGGCCATTTTTTCAACACACTGCTGTAAAAAGTAAAAAAAAACACTGCACTCAGTGTAGAGACACAGAGGGAATATTGGAAGTCCAGATGCAATAGCTGTGCAAACTGAAAATGTTCGAAAGAACACCACCGACGGACAATAATCCGTAGTGGAATAGAGGAAAATAACAAAACACAAATAACCTCGCGATAAGAAGAGGAACTCGATCTCCGAGCAAAAAACAAAGAAATAAGCTATACGCTTATCTAACTCCTGTTAGTGGAGCGAAACAAAAAGGAAAACACAGAGAGCTCAACAGAACCCCAAACATTTTGGGTAAGAGCACTCTTAGATAAGAAAGGAAAACCAAAAGAAATGAGAAAGCCTCTGCTCTGAACTCAGAGCGAAAAAAGAGAACTTACTTACTTTCTAAACTTCCTAACCTTTCTTTTTAAACGAGCTTTTTCTAACTAACCTCCTATACCTTTTTTACCGGCTCGAATGTTACGTGGAATAACATGGAAGCAACGAGAGAGGCAGGAAGCGGAGTATAAATAGTCAACGGAAATTAATAACAGGTGAACTTACTAATGACGAGGCGAAAGCAAAACCCCGTCGCAGAACAAAGGAAAATCCAATAGATTACCGGTAACGACAAAAAAGAATAAAGAGGACGCGGAGATAAGAGAAGGAAGGCAAGATCCATGACACTCAGACTTTATTGGGTGCAGAATCACCGAATAAAGTCAATAAATCGAGAAAAGAATGACGGTTCCGCACACAAAAACAGGCCTTATAGATAATTTAATTTGAGGACAGGATGGCAAACTTTCAGCGTTAAAGCATTCTTCAGTGTAACACAAAAAAGAACAAAGGAAGGCCTCTTTGTAGAGATCAAACCATCATCAGCTGATGTTTCAATTTACTAGTCCTTCCTTTCTCCAAGTTAAAATATAATTTTTGCATGATTCAATACACTGCTGTGAAATATATTTATTATTTTGTTTTGAGAAAAGTTGATATATTTATAATATATTGCAATGGATTCAGTTCCCAGTAGGGTTCCTGTTAGGGTTAGGGTTAGGGCTCCCCTAATGGTAGTTACGTGGTAATCCAGCACATCTCTCCTCTGCTTTGTATGTGTTACAGTGCATATGGCATGCGCGTGTTACATGCGTGTGTTCTGCGTGTGTGTATTCTTGATGTGGGATAATGGTGTGTGTGTGTGTGTGTGTGTGCGTGTGTGATGGATGCATTATGTACTACGCACCTGTTTTCGTGGTGATTCTACTGATGTGGGATGCATTTGTGATCAATGTATAGACTAGAGGGGGACTAGAGGGGGAACTGGACACGGTGCCAAATCTGATACTCCCATAAATATATAAACATACATTAGCAAAAGTGATAAAGGCTATTCATAGGACGCTTTTTTCAACTCTGTCTCTCCAGTGTTCGAGATCTTATAAAATTCAGCTGACTTGTGCTTTTATGAAGCACAAAGATGCCTCTTGTGGGCCCGGGCCTTAGTGAGCTCTGTAACTGGCCAGGCGTGTGGGAGGTGAGCTCTGTGATTGGCCAGGCGTGTGGGAGGTGAGCTCTGTGATTGGCTGGGCGTGTGGGTGGTGACCGCTGGCGGGTCTTTGTACTGTGAAAACAAAGGTTGACTGCGAGGCCCCTGCCCACACTGATAACCCTCAGTGGCAATCTGAGAGTGGCTGATGCAGAGGGGAACTGCCCCCACTAGCCACACAGCTACAGAGCAAAGCTTCAGGAGAGTGGAGAGGGAACTGCCCCCACTAGCCACACAGCCACAGAGCAAAGCTTCAGGAGAGTGGAGAGGGAACTGCCCCCACTAGCCACACAGCCACAGAGCAAAGCTTCAGGAGAGTGGAGAGGGAACTGGCCCCCACTAGCCACACAGCCACAGAGCAAAGCTTCAGGAGAGTGGAGAGGGAACTGGCCCCCACTAGCCACACAGCCACAGAGCAAAGCTTCAGGAGAGTGGAGAGGGAACTGCCCCCACTAGCCACACAGCCACAGAGCAAAGCTTCAGGAGAGTGGAGAGGGAACTGGCCCCCACTAGCCACACAGCCACAGAGCAAAGCTTCAGGAGAGTGGAGAGGGAACTGGCCCCCACTAGCCACACAGCCACAGAGCAAAGCTTCAGGAGAGTGGAGAGGGAACTGGCCCCCACTAGCCACACAGCCACAGAGCAAAGCTTCAGGAGAGTGGAGAGGGAAATGAGACTTCACTACAAGAAGCATTCCGGGGGTTGCCTAGTGACCCCAGAGATCAAAGCCACTGAGTTGTTGCTCAGGCCTGCCTTTTTCCAGTTAGCAAAAAAATGAAATGAAATGAAAACCTTTCCATTTTACTTTCCATTAAAAAAACCCACAGAACAGTTTAGCAAACTAAGGAATAATTAATTAGTATTATCTTTATTAGCTGACATCCCTATTCCCAGGTAGCTGCTTTCTAAGGCAAAGTTTCAGTTATCAAAATCCATTAAAAAAAAAATAATAAATAAATAAAAAAGCTTGATAAATTATGTCATGCTTTATGCAAACTCTTGCTCCCAGCCTTATCACAAATGAAAGAGTGGCACGCAATTCATCATAATTTCATAAAAGCTAAAAGCACTTTTCAATTAAAATGCCTCTGAAAGAAAGACTGCAAAATGGCAATGCTTTGAAAGTGCAATACTTGTTTGACTAATATACTCCAACAAATTCATTTTTCATGACAAATTTATAATGAATGTCTGCAAAGAGGGATTAAATCCTGAACCTGGAAAACACACTAAACCAGACTATTATATTTACTGTTATTCCACAAAAAAATATATAAAAATAAATAAATGATCACATTATGTAAATTAACCGAATACAGTGTCCTTTAGCTATGATTTATTTAGATACATTCTGGGCTTAATTGGAGAAACAGATGATTAGCAAGGAGAGAGAGAGAGAGAGAGAGAGAGAGAGAGAGAGAGCGAGAGAGAGCTAATGAAACCCAAAAAAAGAGACTACAAACTCTATGAAACACAACGCTTATCAGGCACAGTTTGATTTAAAACAACACCTCATAAGAACTTACATTATTCATCCTAAAAATTACATCATTGACACACCAGATTTTTAAAAAATCTTCTAAATTGTTCACCAATTATAATAAACGTACTCAACCCTAAGGCGCTCAGAGACCATCCCTCTAAACAACAGCACTGGGTCAGTCACCAGTCTTTCTTGGATTTTATTTTTTCTTGTCAAGCAAACAGCCAATTTGGCTTGCCCCAACAAAAAAATGTATCAGTGTCAACATAAATCTTTTTTTCGCAGTATAGCCTATACCTATAACAAAAACTCTCCTGTCAAAGGAGACCCCAAACCTCTCACATAGCTCTTTTAATAATAAAAACAGATTGAGGACAAAGAACAAAAATATGTGACACAGTCTCCACTATCCCACAAAAAGGGCAGCCATCCTCTTGCTCATGATTGATGTGTGCCAGGTATCTATTGGTGGCTATGGCTCTGTGTATAATCCTCCAATTATTTTTTTTCTAGTGGGAGGGTGTTTTTATTCTATATTTTTTTGCATTTTTTCATTATATATTGGGGACTTAGTTGTTAGGGACTCTCCAGTTCTTCAATAGACACAAGTCCCGTTTTTTTAGGCAGCAGTGTCAACACCGCCCGACTGTAGCTTGTTTGCAACTCTCCAGCCGCAAGACTCTCCACGTACACCTCGAGAAGATCGGTCCAGAGGATTCCCCAGAAGCGCTTGTAAAAGTCTGATGACAGACCGTCCGCTCTGGCATGCCCAGATGCCATTCGTTGCACCGCTGTTGTGAGCTCCAGCAAACTCAGCACACGGTCCAACTCAGTCTTCTGGTCCTGCCGAAGTCTGGGGAGATTTTTTATGAAAACGTCTGTCTGATGCTGATCAGTATCTCCAGCGCTAAACAGCTCTTCATAAAACCTCACTGTTGCTTCCCTTATTTCCCCTCTATGATAGGAGAGCCTCCGATCAGGTAACTGCAGACAATGCATCTGCTTCTCCTCTTCTCCAAATTAAAAAAAGAAAGAACTTGGAGCATCCATATCTTTCAGAAAAGTGTACAGAACAACTTCTCTTCCTGTGAAAATAAATCTGGTTTAATGATTCATTCATAATCAATAATGATCTACTCTTGGTCTTTAGTCGAGATCTTGATAAGTTGAATCAGGTGTTTTAGTGCTGTGCTCTCATTTAATCTAACAAACACCAAATCAGTCAAAAGCCGATGCGCAGTGCCTGCATTTAAATATTTTTTTATGGGACCTGTGTGAGCGCATGTGTTGCTTTTCAGATCCACAAGAATCCCATGACAATTGCATCCAAGGGACATCCTGGAACTCCATTTACACATTGGGAAAGTTTACCCAACTGTTCAGGAATGCTCTGGGAACCAAAAAAAAAAAAAAAAACGGTTAGCTAGGCTCGTAGAAACAGGCACTGGGCACATAAAAGAGATATAACCTTAAGATAGACAGAATTACATGAGAATTATTTGCAGTTAAGTGTAATTTTAAAATAATTGGCAGCAAAGAAGCTTAAGTTAGAACATTAATAGCGTGGACATTTAATTTAAGTCGTCCAAATGACTCCATCTCAGTTTGCATGCATTTCAATTAAATGGACTATAGTTCATCTCCATTCGCTTAAGCTGTTAAATGACTACATTTATTTTATTTTGTCTATATTTTACGCTTTGTAATTATCTGCAGATTGCCTTGGGAATGGCCATTTCTCATGTACCATAAAAACACACAGAAGTCATTTGGGTAATTGCAGATTTCTCACAATTGCCTCTTTAAACTGGATGTTTAGTCAAACATCAAACTGCAGTCAAGATGATATATAAACTATTAAGTTCAATGGCTTCAAATAAAAAGTGCCTGTGTGTGTGTGTGTGTGTGTGTGTGTGTGTGTGTGTGTGTGTGTGCGCGCACGTGCGTGTTTGTGCGTGTGTGTACATCATAGCGTAATGGTTAAGGAACTGGACTTGTACAAGACTCCCAGACACTGTCGTCATACCCTTGAGCAAGGTACTTAACCTGAATTGCTTCAGTATATATCCAGCTGTATGAATGGATAAATGTAATAAGAAGTTGTGTAAGTCGCTCTGGGTAATGTAATGTTGCGCGTGCGCGCGTGTGTGCGTGCGTGTGTGTGCGCTAATACTTGGGATTGTATATAAACCGATGAAACGCAGAACTACAAACAGACTGTGTGTTCCCTCAGGCCTAATATGCACAGCAGACGGTCGGGTTAACAGGAGCTTGTAATCACTTAATCACATTCTAGATCCTCATCCCACTCTACTTCCCCTCTCACTCATTGCTTTTATGGTGTGAATTAACAATGGGATTAAATCCCTCTGTTTTAAAACAAAATGCAAGTCCCCTGCTAATGCTTTGGCTGTGCCTGATGAACATGTTTGTGTTGTATCAGTATTGTTGCTGTTGAACTCAGCGGGTGGGGTCACAGGTTTTCTGTCATACTGTGTTTCCTGTTTCCTCTTTAGTCTGCCCATGGAGCGCTGTTTGCTCTTAATTATCTCCATGTATCAAGTGTAACAACATTCTGTTTTCCTCTTTCCTGATTGTGCCAATAAATAAATAAATAATTTGCTATCCCCCACCCACAGCTCAATCTGTATATTTTCTGCTAACATTTTCTGCAGCCCAGTAGCCAGTTAATTATTGACATAATTGTATACATCAGTGAATGAAAGATTTAAGATTAGAGAACATTTGAACTGGAAGAAAAATTTAACCTAGGAGGAAACTAATGTAAGAAATTAAAGGACATTTATTTATGTTGTGGACAGGAAGCTAATGTACGCTGTGAGCAGGAAGCTAATGTACACTGTGACCAGGAAGCTAATGTAGACTGTGAACAGGAAGCTAATTTATGTTGTACACAGGAAGATAATGTATGTTGTGAAAAGGACGCTAATTTATGTTGTGCATAGGAAGCTGATGTAGGTTGTGAAAAAGAAGCTAATTTATGTTGTACACAGGAAGCTAATGTACACTGTGAACAGGAAGTTAATGTACCCTGTGAATAGGAAGCTAATCTACATTGTGAAAAGAAAGCTAATGTACACTGTGATCAGGAAGCTAATGTATGCTGTGGACAGGAAGTTAATGTACATTGTGAAAAGGAAGCTAATGTATACTGTGATCAGGATGCTAATGTATGCTGTGGACAGGAACTTAATGTATGCTGTGAACAGGAATCTAATGTATGCTGTGGACAGGTAGGCTAGCTAATGTACACTAATGTAAGCTAATGCTTGGACACTTGTCGCCTTGCCTTGAGTCAGGGTCCCTCATGGCACCACTACATTGTACTGTAAGTTTTGGTGGAACTTCTGGAACTTTTACGGAAAGCTATTTCAGCAACGTTTTGTCCCCTCTGTATAATAAAGTGTTCTAGAATCATTTTTTTTCTGTGAAGCTGGAATGGTACGTTTTTATAAAGGTTATCCCTTTTTTTTATGTGTACTTCCCTTCACACAGCAATTCCATAAAGAGTGCCAGTGTCCCAGCACACAGATCTTCTTGGTGCTGGTGGCTCTGTGCATCCTCGATGGGTGTCGCACAAAGACAAGGAAGCACTTACTGTCGCTTTCGGTTATTCTGACACTAGAGGGATTTACAAGTTCTGACGATGCTGTTGTTCTCTGTCCACATGACCATCTACCACACTCTGAGAGTAGAAGAAAGGGTTGGCTTGCTGCCCAGCATAAACTTAGTTTTTATTTATGAGTGCACTGGGCTGTCCTGTCAGATTACAAACGTGCATTCACGGGCTGAAAATACACCCTGAGACGCTCTCACAATGTCTGGGAATGCATGTTGATGTCCCCTTCCATTACAGAACGTCTGGGAAGGCCGTGTGTTACGAACTGCCTTCCTGGCTAGAGCAGCTGCAACAAGGAAATAGGCGATACACTGGGTAAAGGTATACAAAAATAGGATTTATTGGATAAAAGTCCATGGAGCCACAAATACAGCTAAAAAGGCGTGACTCCTGAAATGTATTACTCAGTCCAGTGAATCCAAAAGAAAAAAAAGAAACACAATGTCCATCAATAAAAAAATATCCCAAACAACTCCGGATAGATCTCTCCGTTAGCTGGCCATTGATCCAGCCGGTTAGTGGTCTGCTCAGGTTGAGGAAGCAGCCCCTACTGCTGAAAGCGTCCTCCTTTTGAAGGCCCTCCACGCTGTAGGTAAGGACAATCAGGCAACTGCCAATTGCTTGCAGGTGGTAGTTGTTACCCAATTAATATAAATTAAACTAGCCATTTAAATATGAAATGGATGACAGCCGTCACACCCCAACAACCAAATTGTGGTCATTACCACAATAAAACAAAAAAAACGGCTGGAAATCCCCCATATCAACCAGAAAAAACATAACAAAAAAAAAGCAAAAAAAAAAAGGGGAACAAAAATGAAAATGGCACTAATGGTGCCCGGGCTTACTGTGCAGGGAGTGTGTGTTCAAACTCGGGATAGTGCATCTGCAATAATGTTCTCGACTCCCCTAATGTGTTTAATCTCTAGGTTGTAACTTTGAAGAAATAAACTCCAACGCATCAACCTTTGATTGGTGTTTTTCATACGTGAGATAAACACTAAAGGGTTGTGGTCTGTGTATACAACTACAGGTAAGTTGGTAGCTCCTAGGTAAACCTCAAATTGTTGAAGTGCAAAAATAAGGGCTAAGGCCTCTTTTTCAATCGTGGAGTAATTTCTCTGATGAGTATTAAACTTTTTGGAGAAATAACAGAGGGGATGTTCAATACCATCAGTTAGTTCTTGTAGAAGAACAGCCCCAGCTCCAACATCGCTAGCATCTACTGCTAGCCGGAAAGGACGAGCAAAATCGGGACTTGATAACACGGGAGCCTGCACAAGTAAAGCTTTAATAGATGTAAATGCGGTTTGTTTATCTGCATTCCAAAGGAACTCCTTTTTAGGGCTGAGTAAGTCAGTTAAAGGGGCAGCTACGGTTGAGAAATTAGGGCAGAAACAACGATAATATCCCACCATACCAAGGAAACGTCTCAGTTCCTTACGGTTAGTGGGGGAAGGATAGCGACTAATCGCCTCAACTTTCGCCTCAACTGGTCGAACTTGCCCACTCCCTACAACTTTACCAAGATAAGTGACTGTAGCTTTTCCAAAATCACACTTAGCAAGGTTTACGGTAAGTTTAGCTGCGACCAGACGATCGAACAGGGCTGTGAGTTGACTCATGTGTTCTATCCATGTTGTACTGTAAACTATAATGTCATCTAAATAGGCTTCGCACCCTTTTAGTCCAGCTAGAATTAAATTAACCAGTCGCTGAAAGGTGGCCGGAGCATTTCGTAACCCAAATGCCATCACCGTATATTGGAGGAACGCATCAGGGGTGACAAAGGCAGAGATTTCACGGGCTCGAGCAGTCAGACCAATCTGCCAGTATCCTTTCAGGAGGTCAATAGAACTGACAAAGACAGCAGATCCAATTCTGTCAACGCAATCATCCATCCTAGGTAGTGGGTAACTGTCAGGCTTGGTGACAGAATTAACACGACGATAGTCAGTACAAAACCGATAAGACCCATCACTTTTATTAACCAGTATGCAGGGAGAACTCCACGGACTAAAACTTGGTTCTGCAATGTTATTAGCCAACATATAGTCCACTTCCTGTTGCATACAAGATCTTTTTACCGGGTTAATACGGTAGGCATGTTGTTTAATAGGTTTTTCATCACCTACGTTAATGTCATGTTCTATCAATTCCGTGCGAGTAGGGGTGTCGGAGAATAAAGCCGGGTAGCTAAATATGAGGCTCGTTATGTCCCTCTGGCTAGAATCTGGAAGGTGAATCAGGTGGTCAGACAGACATTTCAACATCGCTGAATTTTCCAATCGGCCCTCCACTATACACCTAGATGGTTCAGCCACCTCATCCTCCTCAAGAGGGATAACTTCGATGACTGGCAATACAGGCACGGTGGGGGATTTAATAGCCAGAAGTTTATCATTTGAGTCTCGTTCATAAAAACGTTTCAACATGTTCACATGGCATAACCGACTCTTCTTTCTACGCTCCGGGGTGGCTATAACATAATCCACCTTACCCACTTTTCTAGTTATAGTGTATGGGCCGCCGTAGCGAGCCTGCAAAGCGGAACCAGGAACAGGTAGAAATGCCAGAACTTTGTCACCAAGGGAAAATTCTCTAACCTTAGTACGACGATCAAAAAGTCTTTTCATTTTACGTTGCGCCATCATAAGATTAGAACTAGCCAACTCGCACGCTTTCTTCAGGCGTTGTCTGAACCTAGATACATAATCAAGGAGATTTTCGGGTTCAGTATTTGCCACAAACTTCTCCTTTAAAACTTGTAATGGACCACGAACAGTGTGACCAAACACTAGCTCAGCAGGGCTAAAACCAAGGGATTCTTGAACCACTTCCCTAATGGCAAAAAGTAGCATAGGGACTCCTTCATCCCAATCCCTCTCATCAGACAGACAATAGGTACGTAACATAGCCTTCAAGGTCTGATGAAAACGCTCCAGCACGCCCTGAGACTCTGGATGGAAAGCACTAGAGGGGCAATGTTGAATACCAAGCTGATGCAACACTTGTGAAAAGGTCCTAGACATAAAGTTAGAACCTTGATCCGATTGTATTATTTTTGGTAATCCAAAAGTCGAAAAGAATTTAAGCAACGCTTTAACAACTGCCTGACTAGTTATTTTCCGTAATGGAATAGCTTCCGGATATCGGGTAGCAACACACATAATTGTCAACAGATATTGATTTCCACCCCTACTTCTTGGGAGTGGTCCCACACAATCTATGATTATTTTCTCGAAAGGCTCTCCAAAGGCAGGAATAGGCTGCAGAGGGGCTGGAGGAATCTTTTGATTTGGTTTCCCCGTAATCTGACACGCATGACAGGATTTACAATAAGCCATCACATCCCGTTTTAGTCCAGGCCAGAAAAAATGTTGCAAAATACGGTCATACGTTTTTCGTATGCCCAGATGACCAGCAAAAGCAGCATCATGAGCTACTGCCAAGATTTCAGGCCTGAATAACCTTGGCACAACGATTTGGTCTATAGTCCGCCACTCATCATGGGGAGAGGCATCTATGGGTCTCCACCTCCGTATCAGGATACAATCCTGCATAAGGTAACCGACAGACAAATCACTGTGCTCTGATGCAACCTGATCGAATAATTTAGTTAAAGTACCATCGTTTCTCTGTGCTTGAACCAAGTTTTCACAAGGCAACAGAGTTTTTTTAAGGCCAAGGTCTAAACCACGCATGGGTAACTCCTTAACAGAACTGTCAACAGGTTGTAGGAACTCAGGAAGAGCAGAAACATTAACTTTAGTCTCAGGTTCACTCGTGAAGGTTTCGGCGGTATCCATGCTACATTGTTTAGCCATAGCTCGCGTAACAGCACAGGTAGGAAATACATCCGGAAAGCTTCGTTCTAGCTTATCTGGGAGTATGGAAACTATTGGCTGGGAAGTTACCTCAGGTACAGGGAAAACTTTACCGCCTGCCAAATCATTCCCAAGTAAAAAGGTCACGCCTTCCACCGGCAAAGATGCACAGACACCAACCGTAACGTCACCAGAGACCAGTTCAGAAGTCAATTTAATTTGATGTAAGGGAATGTTAGCATAACCCATTTCTATCCCTTGTACAAGGACGGTAACACCTGTAGCAGTCTTCTCAGACAAAGGCAACACACTTTCAACGATAAATGATTGGGCAGCGCCCGTATCACGAAGCATGGTGATATTAGTCTCTGGAACTCCAGGTAACGAGACAGTGCCTTTTAAAAGAAAAGGTGTATAGCTACAAGCATCCAGCGAATTTTGCCCCCTTACAGGAACAGACTTCTCAATAGAGGGTCGAAATTTTTGCCGTTTGCTCACCAATAAATTAGGCTTGGCATTCTTCCTAGCCAATTTAGGGCACTCAGGAATTAAGTGTCCAGGAGTCTTACAATATGCACAAAGGCGCTCCTGAGATTCAGCTTTAGGACGCTGCGTAGAGTTCCCCTTCTCCTCCAATACACCCGCTACATTACGACTTTTAAAGTCAATGTAGGGCTTCTTACTACCGTAAGAACGTTCAATACGGGATTTACCCACGAACGAGGATTTGTGAGCGAGAACAAATTCGTCAGCAAACACAGCTGCATCTCGGACTCCTGTAACCTTCTGTTCATTCAAATGAATGACGATATTTTCAGGCAAACCATTTTTAAATTCCTCTACTATCATTAGTTCGCGAAGCTGCTCAAAAGTAGAAACTTGTTGTGATTCACACCAGCAATCAAATAATGTCTCTTTAACTTTGGCAAACTCCACGTAGCTTTGTCGGTCCAGCACACGGTACGTACGAAACCGCTGTCGATATGCCTCAGGCACCAACTCAAATGCACGCATTATTGCAGTCTTAACCAAATCATAATTAGAGCTATCCTCAAAAGACAGTGACGCATAGGCCTGCTGAGCCTTGCCCGTAAGCACACATTGCAATAGCAGAGTCCACACATTCCTCGGCCATTTCAAGGTAATGGCAACTCTTTCGAAATGAGGGAAATATTTATCAACCTCTTTTTCAGAGAATGGTGGTACTAAACGAATATTACGGCTCACGTCGAAATTGCTACCAGCGGAAGGAACCGCTGGTACTGCCTGTAACAGAGTCAGCCTCTGTATTTCTAGCTCTTCCCGTCTAAATTTAACCTCTTCTACCTCCCGTTTTTCCTGTGCTATCGCCAGCTGAAGCTTTAAGGCTTCCAACGAAGTATCCAGTTTAGGTTTACCTTTCCGATCAGCATCAGAATCAGAATCCTCAGGTTCTTCCAGAATACCTTGTATCACCAAAATGTCCTTAATTCCTTTAAAAACATTAGCCTTCAACCGTTTGTCACCAGGGGAAATTTCAATGTCATAATGTTCTGCAAGAACCAACAGCTGTTCCTTTGTAAAAGACTCCAACAACTCCACCGAAGGTGTGTCAATAAACTCTTTTGTAGTACCCGATGCCATCTTTATTAAATTTGCCAGTTAGTTATTAATTTACAAGCGCTAGGCTAAGCAAATGCAAAATACTACACGCGAGTTGTATTTATGGTGAGAGTGTAGGGAGGTGCGAAAACAACTCATAAAAGTAAATACAAAACACAAAGAAAAAAACTGGTTGATACCTGCGAGAGATTCCAACCGTGACAACGAAGAACAGGTGTGTAGCAGGGAATCCGTAGAGCAGGATCGTGCGCTGATTAGCGCGTTGCCTTTTCAGGACCCAGAGTAAAGTGAAAAGTCTTTTCCGTGATGAAGCACACACGCCAGGCCTTCCCACTCGAAGAAACGGGACAGAAACAAGCCCACACGTTATCCACAAAAATGGCTTGCGAAGGGTAGATCCTGTGTGCCACGATAAAAAAAACACGCTATTTGTAGGCAAAAAAAAACAGGGTTATTAGCCTTGTCAAAACGGTAGCAAACATTAGGTAATTTAGATATCCCAAACTCGTTACAGAAAAAAACGTGGCTAAACAGTAGACTTCTACAATATAACGCCACAAAAACGTTTGGTCAGTAGGCTACTCCCAAACAACGAAGCGGGCACAAACGTGATAATCAGACATGAAAATCACAACAAAAAAATGCTACCAAGAAAAATGCCAATAATAGCGAGATGCGCAGTAGAATTTACCTCTACCACAAAAGAAATAGCACTGGCTTGCTATTACTAAAACGAGGCAACCAAACTACCAGGGTAAACGTTGTCTCAATTACAACCCAAAAAAAAAACTATTACGTCATTAAAATTACCAAATATGACAAAATAGCCAATCACGATAACCACCATACTGAAATTAGTCAACGTTTCTAAAAAACCCCGTGCCCACCTAAACCTTCGCTCCCAAAGACGAACGGAGACAAAAGTTGAGTTTAAGCACGCAAAACTGGCAATCTTCCACCGGAAAAAGTTACCAAACAACGGATTAACAAACGTGACTTAAATTAGTTATCGTCACACACAAAAAAAACGGAGTGATCAAAAAAGTTAGCTCGTTACCGTCCAATCCCGGACGGGCCCCCACTTTCCTTGTTACGAACTGCCTTCCTGGCTAGAGCAGCTGCAACAAGGAAATAGGCGATACACTGGGTAAAGGCATACAAAAATAGGATTTATTGGATAAAAGTCCATGGAGCCACAAATACAGCTAAAAAGGCGTGACTCCTGAAATGTATTACTCAGTCCAGTGAATCCAAAAGAAAAAAAAGAAACACAATGTCCATCAATAAAAAAATATCCCAAACAACTCCGGATAGATCTCTCCGTTAGCTGGCCATTGATCCAGCCGGTTAGTGGTCTGCTCAGGTTGAGGAAGCAGCCCCTACTGCTGAAAGCGTCCTCCTTTTGAAGGCCCTCCACGCTGTAGGTAAGGACAATCAGGCAACTGCCAATTGCTTGCAGGTGGTAGTTGTTACCCAATTAATATAAATTAAACTAGCCATTTAAATATGAAATGGATGACAGCCGTCACACCGTGGTACATCAATAAAGGGTGGGTGGGGGTCATTAGTCACCTTCGCATGCCATCAGAACCAATCATTCTTTATTACTCACAGTGTAAACCATAGCGGAAATACATGCTGTTCTTATTGGACGAGGCCTCTGGTGCCTCTGCTGGTGGAACATTGTAACTGCGTCAGACAATGCCAGCAGTCCGGTGTTCTGACAAACTGCACATTCTCTGTAACGATTTTCACCATGCTGTCAGATACTATTGCTGATAAATATCTGCTACTTTACCATAATAAAGTGGGAAACTTTTTGTGCTAGCTAGCTAGCCAGCTGAAGTCAGGTATCTTTCATTCTTTAGCTTTCTAGATAATGAACCAAAACAAACCGGATATTTGAGGCAATTTAAAGCAAAACAAATTCTCCGACTTGCTAATGTCAATGGTTGTACAAGTCATATGGACTTTTCACCTTTATAGCAAGGTACCTTCTTTTTAAAGAGTCAATTGTGTATATTTTAATATCCTTCTAAATAACAATGTCAATAGAACCTGCCACAGTATTCTACCTTGTACGTATATCTCAACCAAGGTAACACAGTCTGACAGGTAGCGCTGTTTTTCAGCCAAATCTGTCCATCTGAGCACCAAGCAGATTATCCGGAGCGGATTGGGTGAATTTGTCAGAACCCTCGCAGTCAGTCAGGAAGACAGTCAAAGACTGCTGTCTGTCTCAAAAAAATTAATTGCGGGAGATTTTCAGTCTCCTGCAAAGGCTAATGAGAAAATAAATGGATGTACAGGTTCAGCGAGCACATCCTGGCAGTAGGGATTGGCCTGACTCCCTACAGTTAGAATGCACAGCCTGTGCTCCAAGTACGATAGTGACTAAGGCAAAGCTGGCAGCACATCATCCTACAAATATATCTAAAACCTATCAAAAATTATACTGTTGTAACCATGGGGATATATCACCAAGGAACACAGGGGTTTGTTGTTCTGAAAACTCCATGGGCTCTATCTTGGCGATCTTAGAGGTTTGTCTAAACGCATGGCGTAAAGTGCATTTAAGGCATGTCCAAGTCCACTTTTGCTAGTTTGACGGCGGGATTTTTGAGCGCTAAGCACAGCGCAACATGCAAATGGGCTGAACTGAGTCTCTTCATTAATTATAGGTGTGCCTTGGGCATGACATGCAATAAACCAATACAAATTTTATATCACATTTCTTTTAAAAGCCTGCTTTTCCACCTCGGCAGATTGCTTATATGATTAATAGTATGATCAATATTATTCGGACTATTGTCATTATGAGTTCCCAGTCATTTCCGACAGTGCTGTTATTTTACGTTAAAAGCACCTGCAACAGCTGAGAATAAGCTATCAATGGCTTCCGTCTCACCTTAGAAAATGCAAAATTAGCCTACTTTTTAAACTAATTTTGTTTGATTATGCAATGAAAAATTGTCAGACATCGATTCCATGAGGATGTTCTCATGGAGTTCTCAAAGTTCAAGCTTCATCCAAAATTCGTTACCTGCATTCTAATATTGATTAATAACATAAATACCGTTATTTTGCTTTAACAATGACACTAAATACAATAAAGCTGTGATGTTGGCAACCCAGAGGTCCACGCATATTTTCCATTGTTTTATGATGTCCTGCTTATGGAAATGTGACCAACCTGTTTTACGGGTAGCGTAATGCTTTAAAACAATCCACTTTCCCAGGAAGACTTAAAAGTATGATTTACAACTGGGGAAACAGACCTGCTCCTGCATGAATTTAAAGCACACATGCAGAGAATGGTATTCAAATTAATTGTGAATTAATAGTGTAACATGCTGAAAATGTTTTTGTTTCTAATTAGATGCTTAGTTTTATTTAAAATCGTTTTGTCCAGTTATGGAATAACAGATCAAATCAGCTGGGTTTTAATGAGCTGAGAGTATGGCAACCTTGTCACTGTAATTAAAAAAATATGAAAGACTAGAAAGAAAAAGGTTCAAATAACTGGTGACATTTATTTCCTTTTTTTTAACCGTTGACTATTGAAAAAATCTTATGCACAGAGAATCCGTTGTAGCCTAGGCTATTTGAAAATCAATAAATGCAGTATTCACTGGACAAGTTTTTGAACTTTTTTCAGTCAAAACCATTCTATTTACTTACAGGCTGTAGGCCTAGAGAGCTGTGTTGTAATGACATCTGAAGCGCATTTTCAGAACTCAAATGTCCGTCTATTGCAGTGTGCAAGTTTTTCATTGAATGACAATTTGCGCATTAGGCTGGATATAGGTGTTATCAGCAACATAATCAATAGATAGCCATTGTCCCGTAACAGAATATTGTCGCCGCAGAAGATTAGGCTTCAGGAACTATTGGCAAATATAGCTTGATCCAGGATAATTGCGAATAGTCTATACATGTAACCTTACATGTACCATCGCACATCGCCTGGATGTTGATGGAGTGGGCTGAAAGCAATTTAATGCAGCATTCCTCTTCGCTGAGGGACAGGTAGGCCTATGTGGTTTTTGACCAATGGACCCTTTTATTATTATTATTATGCAGCCTACACAATAATAATATTTCACATCGTAATCTTGATATTTTTGTCTTGCTTGTGTACGCCCCTGTGTGTAACAGACAGGAGGGTGTACGCGCGTTGCGCACACGCCTATGTAGACACACTTATATGCGCCGTTAAAATAACATGGAAACAACGGGCGCAAGAATACACGGGTAATTAAACGACGTGCGCACTAGGCGTTATAATGAACCCTGAGCCGGGTGTAAGATAGCAAAAACACTTGCATTTGGGTTAGCGACGCTTAGCGTCGGGTGCAAGATAGGGCCCCATAAGTTTCTGCCCTGAACAGCATAAAGTTGCTCAAAAAGCACATTATTTATATATTTATATAACCTTAGTCACTGTAGGTTTTTAATAAAACATTTTAGTAAGATCTGTTTTGTGCATACAAAGGGTCTGATTTACCAAGACCTTTAGCATGTGCTAAACGTTTTTGCACACACAAAACCAATAGCATGACTATTAATTGGGCATGGTATTTGGTTCGCACCAATCATTTGTTGTGTTATGAGTTTTGTGCGTGCTAAATGTTTTTGCACCCGCTAAAGGTCTTAGTAAATCAGGCCCAGTGGGTACAATATATTATTTTTAAATGCCATTCCATTTTTAAAACATTTTTCAGAAAACATTTGTACCACTGTGATTATCAGTAGTTATTATCCCTTCAACCCAAGCAATTAAGTGCATTCATCAACCACTCGAAAATTGTAAATGATGCTTCATGCTATCATTGCACTAATGGCTTAATGATGAGCGTTCTGAATCATTAGAGTTCAACTGTTTTTTTAGATGTATTTGCTAAACAGGCATTTTAAATTAAATTTAACTTCCGTAAGTGCAAAACAAATGAAAAATCAAATAGATTAGCATAATTTTTGTTTTGAAATAGACAATTATATCTGTCCCATGTTGAATCATTTTCTAATCATGAGAGGAAGATTCTTTGGATTGAAATAATTCAACAACAGGTGGTGATAGATCTGAATAGTTTTTGATTACCCTCATTAGTAAGATATATTATATACCTACACTATGTCCTGTATAGTACATTAAAAGAAACAGTTTGAAAAAAACAACTTAGTTTTTAAAAAATATATGTATCTTTTCATCACTGATGATTATGTACGTATATGATTGTCCTGCAAATTCCTAATAGCTGAATGTTTCTGTTGTGTTTTGAATCAATGGATTATCTAGAGTTTATTATTCTGTTAGCGTATAATTAATAATGATTTCAATGAGCTGATGAATTGTTCCAGTCCGTGATGATTGCTGCTGTATTGTTATGATTATGATTTATTTATTTTATTGTTTATGTTTATTTATTTATTTTGTAGCTAAAGAGACATTTGTTTAGCCTGAAGGCATGTTATAGCATCATTTCTGTCACCTATGAAAAGAATGAAATTAATTGTCACACAGAGACATGCATACTCACACACAGGGCCTCATTCACCAACCAATCTACAAACAAAAGTTTTTAAGACTTTCTTTAAAAATGTTTTAATGAATATTCTGGCATTCACCAATGTTTTCTTACTTTGGATTTTTTGTTTTGGCACACACACACACACACACACACACACACACACACACACACACACGATGGAGCTCCCAGATTCAGTTTCATAAATAAGAAATTTGCGAGGGGAGCAATACCGTCCTGGTTCCTTTCACAAAGTCAGTGCCTTAGGCTCGTGACAGATCACAATGAATATCACAGGACTGATGGGAGTTTAGGCCTGGGCTGGCCTGGGCTGGCTCTTCTTTTGTGAGGAGGTAAGAGTTAGTCTCTCATGTGCCTCCCCAGTTCAGGGCTTCATTGACGCAGTATTGATCCAAGAGGGGCCGATTAAATTATTTATTTTTATTTTCTTTGTGTGTAAATTGGCTGGTTTGTGTGAAGATGGAAACCACAGTGTGAGTAGATGTGTGCGGGTCTCAAAGTCATAAGTTTCATCTGTATGCATGAGATATGCAACAATGCATTATTCACTGGGCCACTGCTTCTGACTGTGTGTGCTCAGAAAGAGGATACTGAAAGGGCTTCTCCTCTACCTGTCAATCACCTGAGACACTCTGAGTCATCAGCCTATGTGATAGTCTCTTTACGCACTATGAGTTCTCTTACGCACTGTGTGTCTCCTTATGCACTGTGATTTATCTTAGGCACTGTGTGTCTCCTTACACACTGTGAGTTTTCTGATGCCTGTTTGTCTCCTTACGCACTGTGAGTTCACTTATGCACTGTGTGTCTTCTTACGCACTGTGAGTTTTTTTACGCACTGTGTGTCTCCTTACACACTGTGAGCTCTCTTAGGCACTGTGTGCCTCCTTACGCTCTGTGAGTATTCTTACACACTGTGTGTCTCCTTACGTACTGTGAGCTCTTTTACCCACTGTGTGTCTCCTTATGCGCTGTGAGCTTTCTTAGGCACTGTGTGCCTCATTACGCACTATGAGTTCTCTTACACACTGTGTGTCTCCGTATGCACTGTGATTTCTCTTAGGCACTGTGTGCCTCCTTACACACTGAGTTATCTTAAACACTGTGTGTCTCTTTACGTACTGTGAGCTCTTTTACCCACTGTGTGTCTCCATATGCACTGTGAGCTTTCTTAGGCACTGTGTGCCTCATTACACACTGTGAGTTATCTTACGCACTGTGTGTCTCCTTACGGACTGTGATTTCTCTTAGGCACTGTGTGCCTCCTTACACACTGAGTTTTCTTACACACTGTTTGTCTCCTTACGCATTGTGAGTTCACTTACGCACTGTGTGTCTTCTTACGCACTGTGAGTTTTTTTACGCACTGTGTATCTCCTTACACACTGTGAGCTCTCTTAGGCACTGTGTGCCTCCTTACGCACTGTGTGTCTCCTTACGCACTGTGAGCTCTTTTAGGCACTGTGTGCCTCCTTACACACTGTGAGTTTTATTACGCATTGTGTGTCTCTTTATGCACTGTGAGTTATCTTACGCACTGAGTTCTCTTACACACTGTGAGTTTTCTTACGCACTGTGTGTCTCTTTACGCACTGTGAGTTATCTTACACACTGTGTGTCTCTTTACGTACTGTGAGCTCTTTTACCCACTGTGTTTCCATACGCACTGTGAGCTTTCTTAGGCACTGTGTGCCTCCTTACACACTGAGTTTTCTTACACACTGTTTGTCTCCTTACGCATTGTGAGTTCACTTACGCACTGTGTGTCTTCTTACGCACTGTGAGTTTTTTTACGCACTGTGTGTCTCCTTACACACTGTGAGCTCTCTTAGGCACTGTGTGCCTCCTTACGCACTGTGAGTTTTCTTACGCACTGTGTGTCTCCTTACGCACTGTGAGCTCTTTTAGGCACTGTGTGCCTCCTTACACACTGAATTTTCTTACGCATTGTGTGTCTCCTTATGCAGTGTGTGCCTCCTTACATACTGTGAGCTCTCTTAGGAATGTGTGCCTCTTTACACACTGTGAGTTCTCTTACGCACTGTGTGTCTCTTTATGCACTGTGATTTATCTTACGCACTGTGTGTCTCCTTACGCACTGTGAGCACTTTTAGGCACTGTGTGCCTCCTTACACACTGAGTTTTCTTACACATTGCGTGTCTCCTTATGCACTGTGTGCCTCCTTACACACTGTGAGCTCTTTTAGGCACTGTGTGCCTCCTTACACACTGTGAGTTCTCTTACACACTGTGAGTTTTCTTACGCACTGTGTGTCTCTTTACGCACTGTGATTTATCTTACCCACTGTGATTTATCTTAGACAATGTGTGCCTCTTTACACACTGAGTTATCTTACGCACTGTGTGTCTCTTTAGGCACTGTGATTTGTCTTAGGCACTGTGTGCCTCCTTACACACTGTGAGTTCGCTTACGCACTGTGTGCCTCTTTACACACTGAGTTTTCTTACACACTGTGTGCCTCCTTACACACTGTGAGTTCGCTTACGCACTGTGTGCCTCTTTACACACTGAGTTTTCTTACACACTGTGTGCCTCCTTACACACTGTGAGTTCGCTTATGCACTGTGTGCCTCTTTACACACTGAGTTTTCTTACGCATTGTGTGTCTACTTATGCACTGTGAGTTCTCTTACGCAGTGTGTGCCTCCTTACACACTGTGAGCTCTCTTAGGCACTGTGTGTCTCCTTTTGCACTGTGAGTTCTCTTAAGCATTGTGTGCCTCCATATGCACTGTGAGCTTTCTAAGGCACTCTGTGAGTTCTCTGTGTGTCTTATTAAGCATTATGAGTTTCCTCCCTGCACACAGTGTTTGTGGATTGATTTCTAAAGAAAAAAATCTATATTAGTGCTGATTATAAACAGAGACCAGAAAGCTAGATGAAAGGCGTACAAGATTTATTAACCAATTATTCACATCATCATTCAAATGATATTGACAGTGTTCCTCTTGGACAATGATTCAAATGTCTTCATATGTACATAATGCTTTAAACACTTTAAAATGAGAAGGAGATATAAAAAAGTTATTTAATATGAAACCATCATGCTCATAAATGAGTCTAATTAAATATTTTGTTGAATTTTTTAGATGCATGGAATACAAAGATTCTAAAGAAACCATGGCCTATTTAATTCACTCAAATATTCGCATCCTGCTCCAGTTTTCATAACAGCAACATATGTAATCGCATTCCGCTCCAGTCTTCATAACATCGACAGATGTAATCGCATCCCGCTCCAGTCTTTATAACATCGACAGATGTAATCGCATCCCGCTCCAGTCTTCATAACAGCAACAGATGTAATCACATCCCGCTTCAGTCTTTATAACAGCGACAGATGTAATCACATCCCACTCCAGTTTTTATAACAGCGACATATGTAATCACATTCCGCTCCAGTCTTCATAACAGCGACATATGTAATCGCATCCCGCTCCATTCTTTATAACAGCGACATATGTAATCACATCCCACTCCAGTCTTTATAACAGCGACATGTGTAATCACATCCCGCTCCAGTCTTTATAACAGCGACATGTGTAATCGCATCCCGCTCCAGTCTTTATAACAGCGACAGATGTAATCGCATCCCGCTCCAGTCTTTATAACAGTGACATATGTAATCACATCCCGCTCCAGTCTTCATAACAGCGACATATGTAATCGCATCCCGCTCCAGTCTTCATAACAGCGACATATGTAATCACATCCCGCTCCAGTCTTCATAACAGCGACATATGTAATCACATCCCGCTCCAGTCTTTATAACAGCAACAGATGTAATCGCAGAAAGGAGTCATTGCCAGAGGTTTTTTGTTTTCCACTTTTGGTAATGACCTATTTTGTCAGAGTGCGAATGAATAAATCATACATGCGGGCTCAGAAATCACACTAAGAAACCAACGGCTGCCTTGCTTGTGGAAATAAAGCAGACCTTGAGCTTGATGCCAAACGGTGTCGTTGTCTGCCAGCGGTAATGAAATTGCTATCAACACTGAATTGTTCTGTGTCTGGTTCTCTCCAGTGCCAATAACAAATACAACATTTAGGCCCCCGTCTAAGGTTCCCACTTTCATATCGCAGCCGAGACCAGAGTCAAATTTAATTCCCCCATAGTGGACAGTATATCGAAAAAGGTTCGCTGGTCACACATTCATCAGCATATAGATAACCACAAAGCTTGTGGTTTCCAGGTAATGAAGATGATTTCTCCACTGCCTGGTAAACTGTTCGTTCACAACTTCAGCAGGATGGACTAGGAACACAAACTTTACCTTAAAGACCTGCTGATAAATCACACACATCAATCTATTATTTTTTTACGGTTATCATGAGCCAAATTGGAGTGGCCAACCCCGTGAAGCCTGTGTTTGAATCACACAGACGGAATACGTTTAATGGAGCAAAATGTCAACACAACACATACGTAAATAAAATTTCATATTTAAGAGTGTGTAATTAGTACTCATCTGGTAAAATGGTCACTGTTACTTTAGCTCTAATGGAGTGAATATGAGCCCAGTAGGGACCGTATGTGCTCTATATGATCATTTTATTGATTCCTTTCCACTGCCTCAGTGATATTGGAGAAACGCCATCATAAAAAAGAAGTTGTGGTTGCTTTTTGCTTTCTGCGCTTCTGTGTTGACCCCTGCTGAGAGCATGAAGAGGGGGACGAGGAGGAAGAAGATGAGGCGGAGGTGGAGGGGAAGAGGAGGAAGAGGAGGTGTAGCCAGTGGCACCACTACTGTAAATGTTTCTAGCCAAAAAAGGGGAGAAAATGCAGAAGTTGTTCACTGCTTTTTCACATGAATGAGCAGTTCTCATGTTCACCTTGTTTTAATATTATTATTATAAACAAATTAACCAAATTCTTACATTGCAAAAAAAAAAAGTTAGAAAAAAAGTTGAGAAAAGGTTGCAATTTCACATCATATCTTCCATAGAAGAATATCCCATCATCCCATTCTTTGTTTTATATGGTTTGGTATTTTGTTTTAAATCACGACTGATTGTCTTTGTTGACTGTAGTCAGCCGCATTTGTTTTGGCTTACTGCATTATTACCTGATTTTGAATACAAGGCTAGCAAGCTGCTACCTCTCTCTCTATGCCCTCTTTTACAGCTTCCTGCTGTTACCCACAGCTTAGCCGGCCTCCAGGACCTGAGACAGCAGCCTCACCTTCTGGTAAGCACTGCTGGGGATGATTGGCATTCAGACCGTGTTCTTCCTCACCCCGCAGCGAGGCCTGTTGCAAAGACAATGCCTCTGTCACAGCAATCTTTTCAATAGGAATTCCAATAGAGATTGGCTCATGGTATTTCTGATAGTTTAAACACAAATAATACCCACGTTATTCAACTGGACAAATCAGTAGCAAAATTATTTATAGTATACAATTGTTCACACACACACACACACACACACACACAAACACATGCATGCAAATTCACACACACACACACACACACACACACACACACACACACGCACACACACACACACACACACACATAAATGAACTAATTCAGAGCACACACACACAAATGAACTAATTCAGAGCACACACACACAAATTAACTAATTCAGAGCACACACACACACAAATTAACTAATTCAGAGCACACACACACAAATTAACTAATTCAGAGCACACACACACAAATTAACTAATTCAGAGCACACACACACAAATTAACTCATTCAGAGCCACGAGCACACACATACTGTCTAATATGCGCGTGTGTGCGCACACACACACACACACGCACACACACACGCACACACACACGCAAACACACACAAACAAACACACAAATTAACTCATTGACCAATGTAATCATAGCCATGAGCACACACAAACAAACACACACACACAGTTTATCTAGGATGGATATGTTTTCCTCATTGAACGTCCCCACTGGCTGTTGTCCTGTGTGTTTATGCTATTTGCGTTGCTCATGTTGCTGCCAGTCAGCGCAGTTTTCTAATGCAGATGCTCTTTTATCCTGCAAAATAAAGGTGTTTCCTGGGGACTGGCTTACCACAACCCCCCCTCCTCTCAGCGATGCCACTATTTGTCTGTATCTATCTGTATCTGTATCTGGTCAACCATCCATAATATCTGTATTTGTATTTGGATTAGAAACCGGCAGTGGGCGTGGCTTCGACAGGAAGTTGTGTTACATATAGGAAATGTGATCTTTTCTAAATTCTTAAATTTATTGTTATTGCAATTTATGAGTATTCACTCCCGTCATTGTCTTTTTTTTTTCTTTTTTTTTTTTTTTACTTTTTACAAGAGCTATATTCTATACTTTATACTTATTTCTATTGTTTTGTTTTGTTAAAAGGTTGTTTTTGTAAACCTTTTTGAACCCCCCAACCCCTAACTGGAGAACACTGAACAATAATTTTGGATAAGAACTGGAAAAAATCTGAGGTACAATATATATTCAATGAAAAGGCAGTTTTATAAAAACATCAAACCCTTTCATTATACATTTGAATGGAAATTATTTCCACAATAACAGCCTTTTCTGTTGTGATTTCATATTGTATTTTTTTATTTTATTTTTTTATTTTACTATATGAACTTTGATACATAAATGATTATGTATAGTAATATTATTAATGTTACTATTATTATGCTTTAAAAAATTCAAGGAGAAGACTTAAGGATTATAGCCTAATGATTTATTGAGAAAACTACTCTAAATGAAAAAAGTAAAATGAACAGTCCAACAAGATGCATTTCTGAGCAAGCAGTAACAACATCTGAAAAGATTTTAATTCAAGAAAATGTAAAAAAAAACTCTGGATATGGCTGCATTTCAGCAGTTAAGCAACAGAACGGGAGAAAAACTTTCCTAGCACAAGGCAAACGTGCGGCGTTTGCGTCAAACGACACCAAAGTGAAAACCGAATGCAGAAACAGCCGAGGCTGCTAATAATGATGACAATCTGTGGCTGTCTTGTGGGGACATTTTTTTATTTAAATCACTTTGCGGGGGGTGGCGCTCATGGAATTGCTTGGGTAACCCTCCACCCCATCATCCCTGCTGTTGTTGAGCAATGGTAAATCTTTAACAGACTTCACCAGAAACTTGACTGACTGACCCCGCGGAAAAGCTGCTCTTTTTCCAGGAGTTTGGAGACAGGAGCTCGCCCGGCCGCTGTTACACGAGCCCTTAATTTATGATGTTTTTCAGGGGCTATTTAATTACGTGTGGTGGCCTGGCGGTTTTCATACTGACAAACAGGGCCATTGGTGATTATCCTTAGGTCAGCTCGTGTTGGGTTGGGCGGGGATGAGTGGGAGGATGGCATAGCTCTGTTTTTTTTTAGGGGCGGGGGATGAGTTTAGTCCAATGGGCTAAATCATTTTCTCCCTGCATTGTGTGTAAGAGTGGTACAGTAATATATCCCACAATGCCTTACTTTCCAGCCTAATTATTTTCATTTGGTTTAATGAATAACATAGCTCAAAAGATACCGACACGCACATCCATCCTCTTGTGCTGGTGCTGGAGAAAAAAAGGTCAGTAACATCAACATCTCAAAAAGAGGCTCCACACAGGAATATGCTCCACTTTCAACTGTAATCCATCTGACGAAGACCTTCCAGGTTTTTTTTTTCTTCAGATTTTTCCCTTTTTTTCCCAATTTGGTAACCAATTGGACCCTGTACAATTAATTTCTCCCCATGTAGCAACGGCTAGAGAATTGCTGCTACAACCCCTTTGTCAGGTTGAAGGAAAGAGGTCGCCACGTCCTCTTCAGGGCGCGACTCCTCGTGCTCCTAACCTTGATTCCAGCTTGCCCAGGGCTTGTCTTATGAGCGACGATTCTCTCCCCCCCACCCCGGGAGTAGCCGACCAAATTGCCACTCCCTCAAGGTACCGGCCATACTCGGATCTGGCAGAACCGGTGATCGAACCACCGCGGTGCCCCTTAAAAGAGGTTTTTGAGATTTTAATGAACAACATTCCGGAGCCACTCAGGAAAACTTGACATAGGTGTTGCTACCTAACGACCTACCAGCAGTGCGGCTTCCCTGCGTGCCATTTGCAGACAGTAACTAATCAAATTCTCCTTAGGAAGAAATATTATTTTATATGACCTATTTTTATTTTATTATATGATACATATATCTTTATATTATGCTCTTATATTTAGATCTGCATTTGTTTATCCATATGTAGAACAAAGAGCTCTTCAATAACTGGCATATTTATGCCTTTTCTGCGCAGTGTAAATCTATCTCGTCCATGTAAATGGCAGTAATGTGCCGTGAGGTTTAGAAGGTACTGTTTAGTAAGACACATCAGTAACAGCAGAGTTCTGCCTTTCCATCAGTTTTTTCCCCACGTGATTTTCTTTTCTTGCCCCATGTGAGAGAAAAAAATGAAGCACGCTGAAGTATATTATAATTATACTTCAGCATAATGTCATTTTTGTTGCTGTTGTTGTTGTAGTTTTAACATTGGGGCCTGTATGTTATGCATGTATTGAAACGAGTGACATTAGCTCAGTCGGTAAGGCAGCATTGTCACTGGCTGCCCTGCAAAAATAAACCCGTGAAACAATCTACAGCGGAAGCATCATGGTTTCTTCCTCATGGATCCAGACGCCGCCTGATGAAGTCATATTAAATACAACATACGGTGAGCGACAACCAGTAAACTCCACAGCATTAAAGGAGACTGAAGTGGAAGTAATGAGGAGAGGGTGGGGGCAGCGGCGGATACACAAGCATCCGTGATGCTGTGAAGTGGCGGTTATTATGTAGACATTAGCGCGCTAACAGACTGTTAGCTCAGCAGCATTAAAGAAGACTCAAATTAAACTAATCTGAGAGGGAGTGATGCGGACGCCCCGCTGCCGTTGTGAAATGGTGGTTTTTATGAGGCCATTAGCGCGCTAACGGCAGTTTTATTTCGCTATGCAGGAGGACATGAGGGCATCATCTACCCTGAGAGGTGCACATACACGCAAACACACACACATACACTCACATGCAGACATACGCACACGCATACACACACACACATACACACACATACACTCACATGCAGACATACACACACACATGCGCACACACTTACAGGCACACGCACACACACACACACACACACACATACATGTGCGCACACACACCCACACACATACACACACACACACACGCATACACTCACAGGCACACATACAAGCATACACACACACACACACACATACACGCATACACATGCGCACACACACACACACACACACACACACACATACACACACAAGCACACAGTGTGCTTTTTAAATCCCATCAGAAAAGTTTCGCAAAGCAGTGCGAGCCTGCCATTACTTGAGGAATGGATGTGACACATGAGGAATGGATGTGACATATATCCCACAGACGTGTCAGAAACAGCTTAGTCTAAAACAAATTAGTTTAGCCCTGAAGTCTATTGTTTTCTGCTTATGTGTCTAACTGTAACGTTCCGTTCCCATCCTGTTCCTTCTCCGTGTTTTTCCCTCTCCCTCCGTGTCATGTTTGACTCCCTTATCCGTGTCTTTCCCCGTGCTGCAGGCTGGGCGTGTCCTGTCCGTTTGTTCCACTCGTTTCACCACTCCTGTCTCGACCTATCCCCTTCTCTCCCCTCTACTCACATTCCTCACACTTCACTCTGGTCAATCACCCACTTAGACATTCACACGCTTTTCTAATTGTTACCAATCACTCACTTAGACATTCGCACACTTTTCCCATTGTTACCAATCACTCCCTGTATTTAAACCGCTCCCTGTCTTTGGTTCGTTGCCAGTTCGTTAACGTAGTTTGTTAACGTAGTTTGTCAGTCACTCTGGTCTGTGCTACCTTCATGTCTAGTTTGCATTCGCTCAGTGTTTGTTTGGTCCTAGTCAATTCTGTGTCCAGTTAACCTCTCCCCTGGTTTCAAGTCTGTCCACCTGCAGTGTTCGCACCCCTACCTGTGTTGCGGCCTCCCCCGCTCTCCTCCTGACGAGTACCCAAGTTGGGTCCCCGTGAGCTTACCCTGCAGCTATTCTGTCCTGCTCTACCGCTCCTGCTCCTGCTAATCGCCAGTCAGTCCGTTCCATCCAGTCCAGTTCCGGTGTGGAACACTCAGTCCGATCCAGCAAATCCAGTTCCGGCCTGGAACATTTCCAGTCCGACCTGCCAAGTCCAGTTCCTGTCTGGAACAACGCCCGTTGGTCCAGTTAAGTCCGGCTCCGGCTTGGAGCCAGTTGAGGCGTGGACAAAGCTCCTGTGACGCCCTATATATATATTGTGTTATCCTGTATTTGTTTGTGTACAGCTTGGGACTGCCCCAAGCTAAATAAATAACCACCTAATATTGTACCTCTGCCTCCTGGTCGTGCGTTTGGGTTCAGTTCTCGTTCTGGGTCATGACAGAACGAACTGGCCAAAGTATGGACTCAGCCGACCTGGAGCAGATCCGTCACGCCTTCTCATGCCAAGCCACGGTCAACGACCAACAGAGCCGCCGCCTGGATGATGTTCTGGAAGCCCTGAGGGGCCTAGGAGAGCAGGTGACTCAAATGCTACTCCACCAGCCCCTTTCTCGGAGCCAGGAGGCTCCCGTCGCACCCGCGCTTGAACAACTGCCCGAGGTTCCCGTCCCCACGTCTGTTCGAGAACCCCGTGTCCAACTCCCCGAGCATTACCGGGGAAGTCTGGGAAGATGTCGCGAATTCCTGATGCAGTGCGACATCGTCTTCCGCATCCAGCCCACCTCTTATGCCTCCGACGCCAGCAAGATCGCATTGGTCATGAGTTGCTTGGCTGGCAGTGCCCAGGAGTGGGCCCTAACTCTGTGGGATAGCCAGACACCAGCCTGTCTTCACTTCCCCACCTTCACCGCTGAAATGCGGCGTGTTTTTGACCACCCAGTCTGTGGACACAACGCAACACAACGCCTCCTTCAAATTCGGCAGGGCAGTCGCAGTGTGGCAGAGATGGCGGTCCAATTCCGCACCCTTGCGGCCGAGGCAGGATGGAATGATTCCGCTCTTCAGGGGGCCTTTCTTCAGGCCCTGAGCGAGGAATTGAAGGACCAGCTAGCCACCCGTGAGGAAGCGAACTCACTAAACTCCCTCATACACCTCGCCATCTCCATCGACAATCGCCTCAGAGCCCGGGCCCAGGAGAGAAGGAGAGGGTCGTCTAACGGCCCGTTCTCTTCTTCGCACGACAGTCGCCCCCTTCCTCCCATGGAGAGGAATAAATCTTCACATACTCCCGCAGACGAAGAACCCATGCAGTTGGGTAAGATCTCTGTAGACGCCGAGGAGCGCCGACGGAGAATTCGCACAAATTCCTGTTTGTACTGTGGAAAGTCAGACCACCACATTGCCACTTGTGCTATTCGCCCGAAAAGGGCTGGCTCGCCCGTGAAACTGGGCTTACTGACGAGCCCTATTACCACCAACCATTCAGCCCAGAACCGTTCCACTTTAAAGGCCACTCTCCGGTGGAGGAACCTTTCCGCCGTTCCCCTCCAACTAATATTATCCGGCAACCATCATGAAACCATCCAGTTGTTTCTCATTCACTCCCAACAGTACCCGTTAGTCCTAGGACAGACCTGGTTACACCTCCACAATCCGCATATTAATTGGCGCTCCGGTCAGATTCAGGACTGGAGCAGCCATTGTCTAGCCAACTGCCTCCGGTCAGCCCTACCCCCCTCGGGGGTTAAACAAATTTCTCACCCTCAACCTGTACCTGATCTAACCGGTGTTCCACCTCAGTATCACGACCTTTCCCAAGTGTTTTGCAAGTCACGTGCTGTTTCCTTGCCTCCCCACAGACCTTATGACTGCTGCATCAATCTTCTGGCGGGAGCTAAATTACCTTCTGGCCGCCTCTACAGTTTGTCGGGTCCGGAAAAGATCACCATGGAGACCTACATCCACGAGTCACTGTCATCAGGTATCATCCGACCCTCTTCATCCCCGGTCGGTGCAGGGTTCTTCTTTGTTAAGAAGAAGGACGGGACATTGCGACCATGCATCGATTTCCGGGGCCTCAACGAAATCACCATCCGTAACAAATACCCACTTCCATTGATCAACTCTGCTTTTGAACCCCTTAACCAGGCTGTCATCTTCTCTAAACTCGACCTCCGTAACGCATACCATCTGGTCCGGATTCGTGAGGGGGACGAGTGGAAAACCGCCTTTAATACCCCCCTTGGCCACTACGAATATTTAGTGGTCCCTTTCGGGCTAACTAACGCTCCAGCAGTGTTCCAGGGCATGGTGAACGATGTGTTACGCGACTTTTTGGGCAAATCTGTGTTCGTATATATTGATGACATTTAAATTTTTTCTAAAAGCCCACAGGAACACGTTCACCATGTTCGCGAAGTCCTCCAGAGACTCATGGAGAACCAACTCTACGTCAAGGCCGAGAAATGTGCCTTTCATACATCCTCTGTACCATTTCTCGGCTTCATCATAGAGGAGGGCAGAATCCGGGCGGACCCTACCAAGATCAAGGCTGTGACAGAGTGGCCCCAGCCCACTACACGTAAGCACCTCCAGCAATTCCTTGGTTTCGCTAATTTCTACCGCCGATTCATTCGCAATTTCAGTTCTGCCGCTGCTCCGCTTACCAAACTAACCTCTACCTCCATCCCTTATCTCTGGAATGCCGAGGCTCAACACGCCTTTGAGCAACTCAAGACCCGGTTCTCTACAGCCCCCATCCTGTGTCATCCCGATCCAGCCCGCCAGTTTATCGTGGAGGTGGACGCCTCCGATACCGGTGTAGGGGCCATTCTGTCTCAGCGATCCGTGCAGGACAGTAAGCTCCACCCCTGTGCATTCTTTTCCCGGAGGCTAACGCCCGCAGAGCGGAACTACGACGTCGGGGATAGGGAGCTACTGGCCATCAAACTCGCTCTGGAGGAATGGCGTCACTGGCTGGAGGGGGCAGGTAACCCGTTTATTGTCCTGACTGACCATCATAATTTGCTTTATATCAAGTCTGCTAAAAGGCTCAACGCCCGTCAAGCCCGATGGTCACTGTTTTTCACCAGGTTTAATTTTACTGTTACTTTCCGTCCCGGTTCCCGCAACATAAAAGCCGATGCTTTATCCCGTGTGTTCTCCCCCCTAGCCAGTTCTGCTGACCCTGAACCCATTTTACCGGCTTCCTGCGTCGTGGCTGCGGTCTCTTGGGACATCGAGGAGACCGTGAAGTCCGCTCAGGTTTCCCAACCGGACCCCCGCAATAACCCTAACTCTACCCTTTTTGTCCCCGACTCCGTCCGTTCCCAGGTCCTGGAATGGGTCCATGCCTCCCGCCTGGCCTGTCACCCAGGGGTCGCCAGGACTACCGCCCTGGTTGGGAGGAGTTTTTGGTGGCCTACCCTCAGGGGGGATACCCGTGCCTTTGTCCTGGCCTGCTCTGTATGCGCCAGGAGCAAGGCTTCCCACCAGCCACCCTCCGGTCTTCTCCACCCCCTCCCTGTCCCGGGCCGACCTTGGAGTCACATCGGTGTAGACTTCGTTACCGGTCTACCTTTGTCAGAGGGCAACACCACTATTCTGACAATTGTGGACCGGTTCTCCAAGGCGGTCCACTTTATCCCTCTCCCCAAACTTCCTTCCGCCTCTGAAACGGCGGAACTCCTGGTGTTGCACGTGGTCAGGCTGCACGGGATCCCTTCTGATATTGTTTCTGACCGTGGGCCCCAATTCTCCTCCCAGGTGTGGAGGGCGTTCTGTACGGCCCTGGGCGCCTCCGCTAGCCTATCCTCTGGGTTCCACCCCCAATCTAACGGTCAGACGGAGAGGGTCAACCAGGACCTGGGGTCCGCCCTGCGGTGCGTGTCCGCACGCAATCCCTCCTCCTGGAGCCGATTCCTCCCGTGGGTGGAGTACGCCCACAACTCCCTTAAGAGCACTGCTACAGGGATGTCCCCCTTTGAGTGTTCGTTAGGGTACCAACCCCCCCTGTTATCCATCCAGGAGGAGCAAGTGGCGGTTCCCACCGTTAGGTCTCACTTTCTCAGATGCAGACGCATCTGGAAGCTGACACGCACCGCACTCCTTCGCACTAATTCCCGTACCCAACGCCTGGCGGACCTTCATAGGACCGCAGCCCCGCAGTACAAGCCCGGTCAGCAGGTCTGGCTCTCCACCTCCACCATCCCCTTACAATCCACCTCCAAGAAATTACAGCCCCGGTTCATTGGCCCCTTTACCATCCTCAGTATCATCAATCCTGTAAGCATTAAGCTCTCCCTTCCCATCTCCCTCAAGATTCACCCTGTTTTTCATGTCAGTCAGGTCAAGCCTGTCACCTCCAGCCCTCTCAGTGCCCCCGCAGGTGTTCCACCTCCGCCCCGGATTATTGACAATGCCCCGGCCTATACGGTGAGTCACATTCTTGACATACGCCGTAGGGGTCGGGGCTTTCAATACCTGGTCGACTGGGAGGGGTACGGTCCCGAAGAGCGGTCATGGCTTCACAAGAGCCTCATTTTGGACCACTCCGTCATAACCGATTTTCATAAACTGCATCCCCTTAAGATCAAGCCTCCGGGAACGCCAGGAGGCGTCCGTTGAGGGGGGGGTACTGTAACGTTCCGTTCCCATCCTGTTCCTTCTCCGTGTTTTTCCCTCTCCCTCCGTGTCATGTTTGACTCCCTTATCCGTGTCTTTCCCCGTGCTGCAGGCTGGGCGTGTCCTGTCCGTTTGTTCCACTCGTTTCACCACTCCTGTCTCGACCTATCCCCTTCTCTCCCCTCTACTCACATTCCTCACACTTCACTCTGGTCAATCACCCACTTAGACATTCACACGCTTTTCTAATTGTTACCAATCACTCACTTAGACATTCGCACACTTTTCCCATTGTTACCAATCACTCCCTGTATTTAAACCGCTCCCTGTCTTTGGTTCGTTGCCAGTTCGTTAACGTAGTTTGTTAACGTAGTTTGTCAGTCACTCTGGTCTGTGCTACCTTCATGTCTAGTTTGCATTCGCTCAGTGTTTGTTTGGTCCTAGTCAATTCTGTGTCCAGTTAACCTCTCCCCTGGTTTCAAGTCTGTCCACCTGCAGTGTTCGCACCCCTACCTGTGTTGCGGCCTCCCCCGCTCTCCTCCTGACGAGTACCCAAGTTGGGTCCCCGTGAGCTTACCCTGCAGCTATTCTGTCCTGCTCTACCGCTCCTGCTCCTGCTAATCGCCAGTCAGTCCGTTCCATCCAGTCCAGTTCCGGTGTGGAACACTCAGTCCGATCCAGCAAATCCAGTTCCGGCCTGGAACATTTCCAGTCCGACCTGCTAAGTCCAGTTCCTGTCTGGAACAACGCCCGTTGGTCCAGTCAAGTCCGGCTCCGGCTTGGAGCCAGTTGAGGCGTGGACAAAGCTCCTGTGACGCCCTATATATATATTGTGTTATCCTGTATTTGTTTGTGTACAGCTTGGGACTGCCCCAAGCTAAATAAATAACCACCTAATATTGTACCTCTGCCTCCTGGTCGTGCGTTTGGGTTCAGTTCTCGTTCTGGGTCATGACACTAACAGTCTTATAGCTTTCTATGGTTTATCTATGTAAAAACCCACTCCTTGCAATTACATGACATTACATTATATCACAGTCACTTGGCATTATGCTGTAATTCAGAGAGATTTACAAAAGTGGAGAACACCAGCGGTAGTCTCAGGAATATGAAGGTGCCATATTGCCAAGAAGGCACAGAAAGCCCATATAATCAATGAGTATAAAGTTAAGTGTGAAAACCAGATGAGGGGGGTATACTACAAAGTAGGATTATTGAGTTAGCTGAATAAGTGCACTGAAGTAAAACCTGGAACCTGTAAAAAGAGCTGTTCTGGGTTTTACTCAGTAATCCTGCTTTGTAGTATACCCTCCTGGTATTGTTTTACTCAGTAATCCTGCTTTGTAGTATACCCTCCTGGTATTGTTTTACTCAGTAATCCTGCTTTGTAGTATACCCTCCTGGTATTGTTTTACTCAGTAATCCTGCTTTGTAGTATACCCTCCTGGTATTGTTTTACTCAGTAATCTTGCTTTGTAGTATACTCTCCTGGTATTGTTTTACTCAGTAATCCTGCTTTGTAGTATACCCTCCTGGTATTGTTTTACTCAGTAATCCTGCTTTGTAGTATACCCTCCTGGTATTGTTTTACTCAGTAATCCTGCTTTGTAGTATACCCTCCTGGTATTGTTTTACTCAGTAATCCTGCTTTGTAGTATACCCTCCTGGTATTGTTTTACTCAGTAATCCTGCTTTGTAGTATACCCTCCTGGTATTGTTTTACTCAGTAATCCTGCTTTGTTGTATACCCTCCTGGTATTGTTTTACTCAGTAATTCTGCTTTGTAGTATACCCTCCTGGTATTTGTATTGTAAAGAAAAGTAAATACCACAATACAGCCGAGGACATCCAGAAAAGAAGAACGAAAGAGAGAGGATAGTTAAAGTGGGTCGGGGGAGCCATGGTGCAGTCTGAAGGTCTCAGTCTTCAGTCTGTGTTAGAAGATGAGTGGTGTTTCTGCGGTCCTGTGACCAGAGTGGGACACTCCAGCACCAGACAGCAGATGAGACCTGGAAGTGCACGAGTGCAGGAGGCATGTAGGGTGGGAGAGAGGCCAGTCCCCAGAGGAGGCAGAACAGAAAGTTCTGGTGGGTGTGTCGGGTCTGAATGAAACAGTGCAGTTCTTTTAGTTGCCCAATAGGCTAGCACCAACGTTTGTGCTGATTACATTTACAATGTATGTATATACTGTATATAGAAAAATACTAATAATATATATATATATATATATACACAAAGGCATCAGCATATTTGGGAAGATACAGCTACGTTCCATATGAGCTATATTATGGTTTTAGGGAAACATTTTGGAAAACCAGCCAGAAATTAATTGCAATAGGCCAGACCTAAGACAACCAGGGCCTGGGCTAGGAGCTGTGTAGACTAGGTGGTGAGGGGCAGATTCCATGGATGCTGTATAGGAGGAATCTGCACGTCTGACGTACTGCCACTGGATGGAGAGAGAGTGGTGAATGTGTTTACCTTCACAGAGAGAATGACATTGAGGAATTCTGACTTTTAAAAGCTTAATTTAACAAGTTGTCAATGAATAATTCATATTATGATGGCATGCATGATGGCATGCATTCACATTTGCAGATCAGACAGAATGGTCAATCAGTTTATCTTGGCGAAAAACAGGAGGGGAGGCGAGGGGGGTCACAGGTTCAAATCCAATCTGAAACCCAGCAGAAAAGTATTTTTAACTATTATTTTTTAAACATAAAACAAGTGTGTTGGGTGACATGTTGCAGTGACAATAGATGCAACAATATTATATATAAATATAATTATATTTAATTGTATTGAACGTTCCTTGGAGTGTAGATTTCAGCGTTGTAGAATATACAGTTCTTAAGACCAGATAACAATGTTCCCTACAGGGGACAGAGATTAATTGCCAGGTCTGTACACATAGTTAGAGAACATCTGCTTAATTGAGAGAGAAAAAAATAGAAAGAGAGAACAGAGATATTCAACAGCTGTCAAAGGGGGGTTTATATAAGTATTGGGGAAAATAACAATAAACTGTCATAAATAACAAAACAAACATAAAATAAACATAAACTCTATGCAGTTGATATCACACTGCCTGCTTGTGTAAAAGAAAAAATGTAAAAACGTTCAAGTGGCCACCGAGGTGGTACAACGGTAACTTTCAGTCGGTGCAGTTGTACTCTGAGGATCGGGGTTCGCGCCCCGGTCCTGCCAGATCTGAGCATGGCCGGCAACCTGTGGGAGCGGCAATTGGCGGCTGCTTCGGGGTGGGGTGAGGGGCTCAGAGAGAATCGCTGCGTGCATAGTGGCCCTGGGCGAGTTGGAATCACAGTCAGGAGCCTTAGGAGGAGTCGGGCCCTCCCATCCTACTGCCGGCTGATGTGGTTGTGTATCGGTAATTCTCTAGCGGTTGCTACACGGGGGGATTAGGGGAATTACAGAAAATAGGGGTTAAATTGAAAAAAAATTCTATAAAAAATCAGAAAACAAAAAAAACACATATTCAGAGCACCGCGGTGGTGCAGTGGTCAAAGGTGCCCAGAGGATCGGGGATCGATTCCCGGTCCAGCCAGATCCGAGCATGGCCGGTGCCTCGAGGAACTGCCAATTGGCAGCTGCTCAGGGCTCAGTGAGAATCGCTGCGCACAGAACAGCCCTGGGCGAGTTGGAATCACGGTCAGGAGCTCGACGAGTCGCGCCCTGAAGAAGACATAGGACCCTCCTTCCTACCACCAGCTGACAGGGTTGTGTAGCGGCGATTCTCATGCGGTTGCTACACGGGAGGAATTGAATAAGAATGGGGTTCAATTGGCTACCAAATTGGGAAAAAAGGTTAAAAATCTGAAACAAATAAATAAAAATTATAATTAAAAACATTATGTTGAAGGTTTAAAAACTCCAACTCAGCAAATAAGACATGTTTTAAGGAAATAAATAAAATTTTAAAAAAAAATTCTCTGATGTCAAAATAGAGGGAAGGAAAAGAAAGAGAGAGAAGAGAATAGAAGAGAGGATGAATAGAATGCTAAGATAGAAAAAAAAAGTAGAGAAGAGGCTATACACACACACACACACACACACACACACCCCTCCCAACTGCTACTGGTCCACCCCGTTACTCTTCAGGGAATGATGATCTGCAGCAGGCATGGAGCAGAAAGCCGCCAAGCCAACAGTCATCCAGCCCAGTTCCTCAGCTCCACAGCGGTCACACATCTGCTTTCCCCGTCTGATAACGGGTCAGGTTTTAACACACCCCAATAAATCTATCAGAACTAGGCTAAATTTGTCTTAAAGGCCGGTTTGCATAATATATTTCTTTTCCTGGCCTCCCTGGCCTTGGAGAAAAAAAGCCAAAATCTTGCCAGCTGTGGCGGAAAATAGAAATATATTTCAAATATTTATTAAGTTTTTTTTGTTTGCACTTGAAAAGATCACAGTTTCTCACGATACATCTGGAGGGAGCAATTACTGTCCATCACCCCAGAGAAACAGCGGTCTTTCCAAACAGTGGGACACGTGAACCTTCCTGCGCTAAATCTCTCATGGAGGGCGATGGCATTTGTTAACCCTCTGTTTTGTCATATTTTTTAGAACCATTGAAGCATTTATATATTTTGTCCTCTGAGTCAGTGCCTTTAAAAATTTTAACCAGTTAAATCTTTTCAATATAAAAAAGTCTAAAGTCATAATTTTTACAGGTTATAATTATTTTAGGGATCGATTATGCTATTTCACAAAGACATTGTTCAGATGTATCGCTCGCAGCCCTTGCTAACAGACGGGATGTTCTGGAAAAAAGAAGACTTCCTTCCTGAAAAAGGGAAGAGTATCCACTGCCTGTGGTCATATTTACACTTGCATCAACATGACATATTGTATTCATGTACTATGCACAATATTTTATGCTAATATTTGCCTTTTTGGAATATTTTCAAAGGAGATTTATTTAAAAGATACAGACATGTTGGCTGTGATCCAAAAACGGCCACATTAGTATTTTTTTGTTATTTTACATATAAGACATAATGATAATATTTAGTTAATATATAAAAAAGTTAACATTATGCTTCATAATCATGGTTATTAAGTAATATCATTGGTTTTCACACAACGTGTTTTTAGTATAACCTTGTGAGATATTTCAGCTGTAACATATGGGGTAAAGGACTGGGTGGAAGTGAAAAATCACTTTTGTTTTTGCATTCTGACTAAGTGCCAGGATTATGCAGTAGAGGGGAGAGAAAGCCTGTCTCCGCCTTAGGGCAGATGAGCCGAGGTTAAAAACAACAGAAGAAAAAATCTCTTTTTAAATTTTCTGCTCTGCTGTTCTTCCTCTGTGGTGTTTCATAGCAACTGATATTGTTTATATATTTAAGTGCTCTTTGAATAAACCCCATTCTCCTGCGTGTTCATACCGTACATACTCAATTAAACAGAATATGAATGACATAACCAAAAATAATTATGTGTTCTGTTTTTTTAAGTGTGTATTTTGAATGCAGGTACCTGCACAATACAGCCACTGTATACTTGAGCGCTGTTATCTACTACTTATAGTATTGTACTTTGCTGCTCGTCTAATTTTCACAAATTCTTCAACTATTTCATCTTTCATTTTATTTTTTTATGTTTTTGTGTGCCCACCACCATCCCCCCAACTTTGGGGGACAACTTCATTATTATAATTTTTAAAATTTATTTATATATATATATTTATATTCTTATTATACTTATAATTTTTCTGTTTGTCTTTGGCATTTTTATTTTTAATAATCTTTCTTTGCTCTTTTTATTTTAGTTTTTTTTGTATTTAATTATCGTGCTCCCTGTGGTCCCAACGTCCTCCCAAGTGCAAGGAGCTAAAAAATGGACCAAAAAAATAATAAGTTGGCATGCATGATGTTTAAGCCACTTTTGGACCTGTGTCCAAAATATTGCAACGGTAGGGCAATACCAGAAAAGATGTAATAGGTCCTCACTTTCTTCCCAACAGAATCTGCAGAGCGGTGAGTTTTCAATGCCCCATATATTAAGCATTTTTCTTGTTGGAAATTTTATAAAACATTTTAGTTGTAACATCAATTGCACAGTTATATATGACATTGAAAAACATCTTCCAAGGTGTATCAAACTCTCCCAGTATATGTAAAATGTATATGGAATAGCAGTTAATATATTATATTTATCTAATATCTTGACTTTATTCAACCATTTATGAGATCTGATAAAAGGTTTAAGAACCATCCTTCATTTGTACGGGTTCAAATCCGAACATAATATGGCTGTGTACAAATAGTTTGAGGTAAGCTTCATAATAGAGAGAGAGAGAGAGAGAGAGAGAGAGAGAGAGAGAGAGAGAGAGAGAGAGAGAGAGAGAGAGAGAGAGAGAGAGAGAGAGAGAGAGAGAGAGAGAGAGAGAGAGAGAGAGAGAGAGAGAGAGAGAGAGAGAGAGAGAGAGAGAGAGAGAGAGAGAGAGAGACGAGGAGCACAATATATTATATTTTTGGCTTGCTTTGTGAGCCTCACCAGATTCCAGGTCTTTGGCTGAGCAAGTAAAACAGTGACATTACGATAATAAGGTCCAGATGTCCCCGGTGGAAAGAGCACAGAAGGCAGGCGTGTGTAAGGGCATCCTGGAGCCTGGAGCAGAGGCATAGTGAGCCGGGTTTGGAGCTAAGAGCTGGTGGAATATCTTTTAAATCTTAATAATGGAACAAACTGATGTTCTTTTTTCCAATAAACAGTTTATTTTAATTCTCTATGGTTATGCCCTTTCTCAAATTTGGAAAAGCAATCTTTCCTATGTGGGCCTGTAAATTGATCACAGGCCTTACTCAAACATGCTGTTTTTTTATTATTTTGACTCAATAGTGGGCATTAGCAACCAAATTATTTTTGTTCAACTTGCAATTGTTTCTTCAGATATGAGAGTGCGGATGTCTTTTGAACCTACATTTAAACAAATTGTAAGTGATTGTAAGTGAGCGTTTCTTTTTTAAACAGTGAAGCTTGTACATTGGGTATAGGCATAGATCTGGCCTTTGTGTGCGGGACAGCTAACTAGGGTGGGGTGCATAGGTAGAATGCATTCACAGATTGGGGGATTGGTATAAAAATTGCAATCATCAACCGGGAGATGGGGGAGAGGGTGGGCTACAAGATGTCAGAATCTTGGCCTGAACTCGACGGAGTCCGAAGGTACGCTGTAATCGGGCCGGGTAACGGCGCAAATATTCACCTCTGTAACATTTGGTCAGATTGGGTACGGGCCCAAGTTTCCAAAATAGAAGTTTACAATTAGTAGTTTAGCAACACTTCTGCCAGCTGTTAACAACGATATTGCGGTTTTTGTACCATTATGCTCAACTAGCAAGCTAAAGCAGCACAGGAGCGATTCATTTATTAAAGTAAAGTTTAACAGAAGGAAAAAGGGCACTAAAGCTAGCTGGCTGGCCTGTTCTGATCATTAAGAGCATTACAAATATTCCTGTATTTTATGCAAATATATTTTATGCAAACACATAAACAGAAAGAAAACAACTGTCACATTTAACAGAAAGAAAAACATTGGTGTGAAATCTCAAATACGGCTGTTTAAATTTGCTATTTGAGCATAACGGTACACTACAAAACTGCAGGTTTTGTTTCGCGCCATTCTTGTCAATCATTGTTAACAAAACAGAGGCAATAATAAAGTAGTAAAGCTGAAGCAAGATAAGAACACGGAAATTAAAATTCAAAGATAGATAACTTAAAATGACAAATACAGAAAAAAATATAAAAACATTATTTAAAAAATTCTGAATGTAGTGATTAAATAAAAGCTAGCCTGTAAAAATGTGTTTTTCAAAGTGATTTAAAAAAAGACAGAGGCTAGCTTGATCTCCTCAGGCAGGTCATTCCAGAGTCTTGGGTCTATGACAGAAAAGGTTCTACCCACCTCTCTCTCTCTCTCTCTGCTTGTCTCTCAGAGAGCTTCAGTGTGAGGTGTTTATTTTGCTGTCAGTGTTGGCGGTGAGGTGCTTTTTTAGCTGGGCGGCGCCCTGGGGCCCTCGGGGAGGAAGGCCTTGTCTGAGTTTCAGCAGTGGGAGAAGAAAGCTTAGTATGAGTAAAGGCAGGAGGGGGAGGAGAAGACCGGAAGACCACGCAGCTTCACTCGTCTGGCGGGGGGGGATTCGGTGGTCTGTCGGAAAATTTATTTGGCCCCTCTTTGCCGCCGATGAACGAAGCGCTCCCAGGAGGATGGAGGTGAAGAAGGAAACATCAGCACTTGTTTAATCTCCATTATGGGGCCCAGGAACAGGCAGAAGAAAGGGCTGCAGCGGGTTTCATAATGCGCTGCGTCGACAGCCCTCTGTGTGGTAATGCGCTGCGTCGACATCCCTCTGTGTGGTAATGCGCTGCGTCGACATCCCTCTCTGTGGTAATGCGCTGCATCGACAGCCTTCTGTGTGGTAATGCGCTGCGTCGACATCCCTCTCTGTGGTAATGCGCTGCATCGACAGCCTTCTGTGTGGTAATGCGCTGCGTCGACATCCCTCTCTGTGGTAATGCACTGCATCGACAGCCTTCTGTGTGGTAATGCGCTGCGTCGACATCCCTCTCTGTGGTAATGCACTGCATCGACAGCCTTCTGTGTGGTAATGCGCTGCATCGACAGCCCTCTGTGTAGTAATGCGCTGCGTGGACATCCCTCTGTGGTAATGCGCTGCGTCTACATCCCTCTGTGTGGTAATGCTCTGCGTCTACATCCCTCTGTGTGGTAATGCTCTGCGTCGACATCCCTCTGTGTGGTAATGCGTTGCGTCTACATCCCTCTGTGTGGTAATGCGCTGCGTCGACAGCCCTCTGTGTGGTAATGCGCTGCGTCGACAGCCCTCTGTGTGGTAATGCGTTGCGTCTACATCCCTCTGTGTGGTAATGCGCTGCGTCTACATCCCTCTCTGTGGTAATGCGCTGCGTCTACATCCCTCTCTGTGGTAATGCGCTGCGTCTACATCCCTCTCTGTGGTAATGCGCTGCGTCTACATCCCTCTCTGTGGTAATGCGCTGCGTCTACATCCCTCTCTGTGGTAATGCGCTGCGTCGACAGCCCTCTGCGTGGTAATGCGCTGCATCGACAGCCCTCTGTGTGGTAATGCGCTGCGTCTACATCCCTCTCTGTGGTAATGCACTGCGTCTACATCCCTCTCTGTGGTAATGCGCTGCGTCTACATCCCTCGGTGTGGTAATGCGCTGCGTCTACATCCCTCTATGTGGTAATGCGCTGCGTCTACATCCCTCTCTGTGGTAATGCGCTGCGTCTACCTCCCTCTGTGTGGTAATGCGCTGCGTCGACAGCCCTCTGTGTGGTAATGCGCTGCGTCTACATCCCTCTGTGTGGTAATGCGCTGCGTCTACATCCCTCTCTGTGGTAATGCACTGCGTCTACATCCCTCTGTGTGGTAATGCGCTGCGTCTACATCCCTCTGTGTGGTAATGCGCTGCGTCTACATCCCTCTGTGTGGTAATGCGCTGCGTCTACATCCCTCTCTGTGGTAATGCGCTGCGTCGACAGCCCTCTGTGTGGTAATGCACTGCGTCGACAGCCCTCTTTGCAGTAATCTGCCTGTGTCTATGGCTGATATCTGACTTTGTCAAGGCTAATGACTGACTCTCACAGCTGTAAGAAAGCACTGTAGATTTACTCCATGCACTCACTCTCTCTATGGGAGAGTTTGAAAACAGTTGTTCCACGGCTACCAATGAAATCCATGCACAAAGAGCCTTAGTGCAGTAGCACTCTTCCAGAACCATCTGCCATCACCAGAACTCTGTCACAGGCTACACAACCTGCGGAGGTGGCAGAACCGCCATGGTAACAGTTACGGTCTCAGTTCCCTTCATGGCCGATCAAAGCGCTCCCTCCGGAAACTTCCATGGGCCCCCCACCTTGCTGTGTGTGAACCCTTTCGAGGCCAGGCATCGAACGATAAAATATTTCCCAGACGCTTTGAACTCTGCAAGATGGACACCACATTGCCACGTGACATTGTGGCCCTGGAAGAGCAACAAGAACAGATGGGCCTTAATATTTACTTTGGGTTCTTAATTTGTTCTTCTCCTTCGTCCGCCTACTTGACACACGCGGTATAAGTAAAGAGAAAGTATGAAATGGTGAAGTAGTATGAAACAGGAGGACCTGGAGACCCTCCCTCAGCCCCACCCCCACCCCCCTCACCTCCATCATGTTTCGTGATCAGCGTATGTTCCTCTTTGCGGTGCTTAAATCACACAAAACCCTGGATATGAAGGGTCCGGCTTTGGGGGTGGAGTTTGTGAGGCGCTAAGATGCTGAGAGGGACGAGGTGAGAAGGCCTGTCTTGTTTCTGTTGGCGTCTACCCTCAATCTGTAGAGGAGCTGAATTAGGTCTTATTACTCTCTTCTGTTGATATTCCAGTCGGTAGTATTTCACGTCCTTGTCGGTCTGCTGGCGACGTGCGATTCAGGAAGTTTTTTTCACCTTGTGGGTGTCGGACGCACATGCCATAGCAAGCCTCATCTTTATTCTTTCTCCTCACATCGCATCAACCTCCTTTTTTATAGCTTTGTGGGTCACATTGAGCAACTTATGAGTCGAAACCTGCCAGTTCTGCCTGACATATCAATCAGCATATCTACTTTGCCTCATCTTCATTCAAGGTGTGCCTTTTGTGGAAATTCTGGTCGTTTTTGAGTATGAAAGCTAGCCTGAAACATTCCAGAGATATCGGAATTTGTTCCAACACTCTGACCTCTCACTAGACACAGAGTCATTAAAAATTGTAAAGCAACTTTGGCTACGACAAAAAACCTTCATCCTTTTGCGTACTCATTCCAGACTGAAAAAGTACTTTTCAAAGTCGCGTTGAAAAAGCACGGAGGGTCATGCAAGTGCGCCTTTCCAAACACACGCTGCTTTTCGAAAAGGGTAATGCGCTGCTTGTGGCTTTTCAAGCGAGATATTCTCTCCACTCAGCCGGTCGGTGGGGGGGGGTTTACTCGCATTTAATAAAGTTCCTCTGAGGTTAATGCGTGGGTGACTTCTCAGTAGCACGCCGTGCATGCTTAAAGCTTAACAAAAACATGGCTCTGGCTCTGCGCACCTCACTTCTGCTTTGTGAAGGTTTCGCCTGGACTAAGGTCAGCCGGTCCAGTGAAACATAATATGGGTCAGACAGAACCAGACTGGAAAAAAGGGGGATTTACAGACAGGGTGGGACACGAAGACCATCTAGCGCAGGAAATGGAATTAACTTTGCCATGTTTCGATTTAAATTCAAATGAAATAGGGTCGAGGGTCAGGGGCCCGCAAAGTGAGCGAATAGCAGAAAAAAAGGCACGCCTTGCTCTTGTCACTGCTCAGGTACGCTTCTCCGCTCTTGAACCTCGCCGTCCAATCGTGAGTACCGATTGAATTGCAGCGCCATCCGCCACTTAATGCTTAAGTTTGATTCAGAATTAAGAACTAATGAAGAGCGAGCGTGTCTGTGCGCTGTGGAAAGGCAGTATGCGGTAAAATATTCTGTACGGAGTCCAATAGGGAGCAAACCTAATGTGTAAAATGTATTCTATCCGAGTTGACTTAACGGTTTACGGTTTAATATTTTATATTCCCAAATTATTTATGCCTCTATAATCCCCCCCTGTTCAAAACAAAATAACCTCACACACGTATGCTCCTGATCTGTATGCTAGTGAGAAAGCTAGATCATTATTTTGAGATCAATTCTATTCAGCGTTGTGATCATCTCTATCAGGCACGGTTCTAGCCTTTTTAGACTGGACCCAAGGGGGTTTTGATCAGTTTGTGAATTATGATGAAAACAATATGCAGGACTTCGCATTGATTTTTTAAGCATGTGCCACCTACTCTTTTTAAAAATAATGCAAAATGCAAGTAGCTTTGTACCCCTTTCATTTTCTCATAGTCTAGCGCTAGCTAGGTTGATTGTCAATGCTATGGATAGCATGGAATATGTTGGCTAAGGCAATCACATTGTAGGCAATCACTTATTTGTATGCTAGAGAGCTGGCATTAGACTATGGTTGCTTAAGTGTTAAATTGGGACACTGAAATATTGTACGACCCTTTTTTTAAGGGGTTGATTATGACACGCATTCAGAATTAGAGACAGGTTATCAGAGGGAGAGAATAACAGCCTCCCAGCCTGGGTTGAAAAAAAGGAGAGGTGGGGATGATCCATTTGTTTAAATAAAGAACTTTTTTATTGTCAACTCATTGTGTTCTTGCATTGTTATATTGTGGTCATTGAGAAAGTGGCGGTAACATGGGCATGACAATTTATCATTCATAATATCATTCATCATTCATAAGTCTGCAGCTCAAAGCAATATGTGCCTGCAGGAGGAAAACAAGTCCAATCAAACACCCACAGAGAACATGCCAGAAGGATCTTGTTTGATATTCTGGGAGATGAAAAATAAGTTATACAGCCCCCCCCCCCCCCCCCTCAGGCAGAGAAACACCTGCAATACCTCTCCCTACGGGAGGTGTTCATACGTCCCTTCCTACAGGAGGTGTTCATACGTCCCTCCCTACAGGAGGTGTTCATGCATACCTCTCTATGGGAGGTGTTCATGCGTCCCTCCCTATGGGAGGTGTTCATATGTCCCTCCCTACAGGAGGTGTTCATACGTCCCTTCCTACAGGAGGTGTTCATACCTCCCTCCCTACAGGAGGTGTTCATGCGTACCTCTCTATGGGAGGTGTTCATATGTCCCTCCCTACGGGAAGTGTTCATATGTCCCTCCCTACGGGAGGTGTTCATACGTCCCTCTCTACGGGAGGTGTTCATGCGTACCTCTCTATGGGAGGTGTTCATATGTCCCTCCCTACGGGAGGTGTTCATACGTCCCTTCCTACGGGAGGTGTTCATACCTCCCTCCCTACGGGAGGTGTTCATGCGTACCTCTCTATGGGAGGTGTTCATGCGTCCCTCCCTATGGGAGGTGTTCATATGTCCCTCCCTACGGGAAGTGTTCATATGTCCCTCCCTACGGGAGGTGTTCATACGTCCCTCTCTACGGGAGGTGTTCATGCGTACCTCTCTATGGGAGGTGTTCATACGTCCCTCCCTACGGGAGGTGTTCATACGTCCCTCCCTACGGGAGGTGTTCATACGTCCCTCCCTACGGGAGGTGTTCATGCGTACCTCTCTATGGGAGGTGTTCATGCGTCCCTCCCTATGGGAGGTGTTCATATGTCCCTCTCTACGGGAGGTGTTCATACGTCCCTCTCTACGGGAGGTGTTCATGCGTCCCTCTCTACGGGAGGTGTGCATATGTCCCTCCCTACGGGAGGTGTTCATGCGTACCTCTCTATGGGAGGTGTTCTTACGTCCCTCTCTATGGGAGGTGTTCATATGTCCCTCCCTACGGGAAGTGTTCATATGTCCCTCTCTCCGGGAGGTGTTTATACGTCCCTCCCTACAGGAGGTGTTCATGCATACCTCTCTACGGGAGGTGTTCATATGTCCCTCTCTCCGGGAGGTGTTTATACATCCCACCCTATGGGAGGTGTTCATGCGTACCTCTCTATGGGAGGTGTTCATACGTCCCTCCCTACGGGAGGTGTTCATACGTCCCTCCCTACAGGAGGTGTTCATACGTCCCTCCCTACGGGAGGTGTTCATGCGTACCTCTCTATGGGAGGTGTTCATGTGTCCCTCCCTATGGGAGGTGTTCATATGTCCCTCCCTACGGGAGGTGTTCATACGTCCCTCTCTACGGGAGGTGTTCATGCGTACCTCTCTACGGGAGGTGTTCATATGTCCCTCTCTCCGGGAGGTGTTTATACGTCCCTCCCTACGGGAGGTGTTCATACGTACCTCTCTATGGGAGGTGTTCATGCATACCTCTCTATGGGAGGTGTTCTTACGTCCCTCTCTATGGGAGGTGTTCATATGTCCCTCCCTACGGGAAGTGTTCATATGTCCCTCTCTCAGGGAGGTGTTTATACGTCCCTCCCTACAGGAGGTGTTCATGCATACCTCTCTATGGGAGGTGTTCATATGTCCCTCTCTCCGGGAGGTGTTTATACGTCCCTCCCTACAGGAGGTGTTCATGCATACCTCTCTACGGGAGGTGTTCATATGTCCCTCTCTCCGGGAGGTGTTTATACGTCCCTCCCTACGGGAGGTGTTCATGCGCACCTCTCTATGGGAGGTGTTCATACATACCTCTCTATGGGAGGTGTTCATGCATACCTCTCTACGGGAGGTGTTCATGCGTCCCTCCCTATGGGAGGTGTTCATATGTCCCTCCCTACGGGAAGTGTTCATATGTCCCTCCCTACGGGAGGTGTTCATACGTCCCTCTCTACGGGAGGTGTTCATGCGTACCTCTCTATGGGAGGTGTTCATACGTCCCTCCCTACGGGAGGTGTTCATACGTCCCTCCCTACGGGAGGTGTTCATACGTCCCTCCCTACGGGAGGTGTTCATGCGTACCTCTCTATGGGAGGTGTTCATGCGTCCCTCCCTATGGGAGGTGTTCATATGTCCCTCTCTACGGGAGGTGTTCATACGTCCCTCTCTACGGGAGGTGTTCATGCGTCCCTCTCTACGGGAGGTGTGCATATGTCCCTCCCTACGGGAGGTGTTCATGCGTACCTCTCTATGGGAGGTGTTCTTACGTCCCTCTCTATGGGAGGTGTTCATATGTCCCTCCCTACGGGAAGTGTTCATATGTCCCTCTCTCCGGGAGGTGTTTATACGTCCCTCCCTACAGGAGGTGTTCATGCATACCTCTCTACGGGAGGTGTTCATATGTCCCTCTCTCCGGGAGGTGTTTATACATCCCACCCTATGGGAGGTGTTCATGCGTACCTCTCTATGGGAGGTGTTCATACGTCCCTCCCTACGGGAGGTGTTCATACGTCCCTCCCTACAGGAGGTGTTCATACGTCCCTCCCTACGGGAGGTGTTCATGCGTACCTCTCTATGGGAGGTGTTCATGTGTCCCTCCCTATGGGAGGTGTTCATATGTCCCTCCCTACGGGAGGTGTTCATACGTCCCTCTCTACGGGAGGTGTTCATGCGTACCTCTCTACGGGAGGTGTTCATATGTCCCTCTCTCCGGGAGGTGTTTATACGTCCCTCCCTACGGGAGGTGTTCATACGTACCTCTCTATGGGAGGTGTTCATGCATACCTCTCTATGGGAGGTGTTCTTACGTCCCTCTCTATGGGAGGTGTTCATATGTCCCTCCCTACGGGAAGTGTTCATATGTCCCTCTCTCAGGGAGGTGTTTATACGTCCCTCCCTACAGGAGGTGTTCATGCATACCTCTCTATGGGAGGTGTTCATATGTCCCTCTCTCCGGGAGGTGTTTATACGTCCCTCCCTACAGGAGGTGTTCATGCATACCTCTCTACGGGAGGTGTTCATATGTCCCTCTCTCCGGGAGGTGTTTATACGTCCCTCCCTACGGGAGGTGTTCATGCGCACCTCTCTATGGGAGGTGTTCATACATACCTCTCTATGGGAGGTGTTCATGCATACCTCTCTACGGGAGGTGTTCATGCGTACCTCACTATGGGAGGTGTTCATGCGTACCTCTCTATGGGAGGTGTTCATATGTCACTCCCTACGGGAGGTGTTTATACGTACCTCTCTATGGGAGGTGTTCATGCGTACCTCTCTACGGGAGGTGCTCATGCGTACCTCTCTATGGGAGGTGTTCATATGTCACTCCCAACGGGAGGTGTTTATACGTACCTCTCTATGGGAGGTGTTCATGCATACCTCTCTACGGGAGATGTTCATGCGTACCTCTCTATTGGAGGTGTTCATGCCTACCCCTCTATGGGAGGTGTTCATATGTCACTCCCTACGGGAGGTGTTCATATGTCCCTCTCTCTGGGAGGTGTTTATACGTCCCTCCCTACGGGAAGTGTTCATGCATACCTCTCTATGGGAGGTGTTCATACGTCTAAGCCCTGTGTGTGTGTGTGTGTGTGTGTGAGGCCTTAAATTTTAACATTTGGGGAGCAAGGCAATATGGCTTTGAAGAATCATTTCATTTTACGGGGGCAACAAGGCCATCTGGTGGGTCACAAAGGCCATCAACTAAATGCAGGTTTTGGACCCTGCTAAAAGTGTGGATATATTCCACATTACTCTACGACTAAAGGCTTTTCTGGTCCTGTTTCCGGACTTAAAATGCAACACTGCATTCTGCACAAGCTGGAGATTATTTAGCAAGGATTTAGGGCAGCCAGATAGCAGAGCATTGCAGTAATCTAGCCTAGATGTAATAAAAGCATGGATCGATTTCTCTGCATCCCCTTCTGATAGAAAATGCCTAATTTTAGCTATGTTCCTTTACTGAAAGAAAGCTGCTCTAGATATGTTTTTTACATTTCCCCTGTGCACAGAAACCTAAAATACAGTAATTTCCCCTGTGCACAGAGACCTGAAATACAGTCATTTCCCCTGTGCACAGAGACCTGAAATACAGTAATTTCCCCTGCGCACAGAGACCTGAAATACAGTAATTTCCCCTGCGCACAGAAACCTGAAATACAGTCGTTTCCCCTGTGCACAGAGACCTGAAATACAGTCATTTCCCTTGTGCACAGAAACCTGAAATACAGTAATTTCCCCTGTGCACAGAGACCTGAAATAAAGTAATTTCCCCTGTGCACAGAGACCTGAAATACAGTAATTTCCCCTGCGCACAGAGACCTGAAATACAGTCATTTCCTCTGTGCACAGAAACCTGAAATATAGTCAATTTGTCCTTACAGTAGAACCTGTGATATGTGACTTTTCACTGATAGATTTAAAGCCCGCACCATCCTGTGTGTTGCAGTAAAACCTGATAATAACCATTATTCTTGTACATTGAAACTTCTTCCAACATGCTGTGCTACCATTCTCTCTGCACGAGAAAAGCTGCTATTCTGTGGTTTTTTCTGTCGAGTGCAGCTTGCTGTGTAATCACGCTCTCAGTGTGATATGACCTGTGTGTGGGTGAGAGGCTCTAGCTTTGATAAAAACCAAAGACTTGTCTTTGTTTTTACAGATCTAAAGAGCAGAAGGAGATGAAGGCCTTTGACATTGTCTTCTGCTGTGATTGTGCAGGAGAGAAAAGGGATTAGTAAGCAAAGGCATACTATCACACAGACACACACACACACACACACACACACACACTTTGTTTTTGTCTCTCACCCTCCCAAACAGGCTCAGCTTGTTGGCGTCAAAATGCTTTTGAAGATTGCAAAAGTTCCAAGGCTTTTTTTCCTATTTATTTATTTACTTACAGTATTTATTTATTTATTTATCTATCTGGGAGAGAGAGAAATTGCTTTGTAGATAGTTAAATTGGTCCTTTGATTACCCAATTAAATCAACTAGATTACCAAGATGGAACATGCTGCTTTCATCAAGTCACTTAAATAACACATAGCTCTTATCAGCACATACGGTTCCTGGGTCTTGCACATTCCCCAGCCGTTTATACAGGCAGTCATGCATTAGACACATTTAAGTGGAGTAGCTTGCATCAAGGGTCTATCAGTTGGATCCTCATCAGGATTCAACTACATTTCCCATAATTAATTGGCAAATCCATTATTAAACCTGTCAATCAACAGGATATAATTTTTTTTTTAAACATATTCAGCTATATGTCGTATACCAATGATATATGGGACATCTAGCCTGATAAAAAAAACTTGGTTGTTTATAATCATTGGTCAAACCATCAGTCAAGGTTTTTTATTTTGTTTTTTCTTGGAGAGTTTTCACATGACCACTGACTGTAACCATTGTATCAGAGGTAATTAATAGACGCTAATTTGCCCTTTCCTTTCAACCTCATATCAGAAAGGTAAAATATCTTCACCATCTTAGAAACAAGGATGAAGCTTTTCATTCTATTCAGAAACCGGTACAGAAAGGTTCATACATGGTTTCACAAAAAATCAATCAAACCCATTGCAGCTGGCAGATTAATGACAGGGGACTAGGAAGAGAGGTCTTGTAACTCTGATACTCTCATCTCTGCCAAGGCTACCTGCATATTTTACAATAGATTTTCAAGGTTTTTTTGTTGTTTTTTAAAGCACAGATGGACTGAAATGCAATAGAGAGAGAGGGGATAGTGAGCGAGAGAGATTTCCATAATTCACGAGACATGTCGCAGTTCCGTCTGGGAACAGGGCAAGCGTTCTCCACAAACCGAAGCATCTATTCATAAAAATCCCGCCTGCCCTTAAACATAATTACATATTATATATATAACGTGAGATTGAGATGCTTAATGCATCTGGACTGGTAGAGCACATTAGCCTGTCGCCCAAAACAGACATGTGACTGCACTCTTAGGTTCAGCCGTGTCTGTGCGAATATGTACATGCCAGAGATAGTTTACAGTATGGAGATGAGTAGGAGGAAGTGCATTTGCTCTTTACTAGGTGATCAGTAGAACTTTTTTATGGACACACAAATTACTTTCTTAAGGGAAAGGGGGTAGTTGTCTCATCTTTGTTTATGCAGGAGTTTATTTTTTGTTTGTTTATTTTTTGTACTGGAATCTTCCTCTTGCTATCTCTCTCTCTCTCTCTCTCTCTATCTCTCTCTTTCTAATCTGTCCATCTTTCTCTATCCATATCTTTCAAATTTGTGTCGCATTGCACTGCGTTGCACTTTCAGCATTTGGCAAAGCGCTCTCATTCCGAACAACAGATCACATCTTTTTTTGCCATACAGCAGGACATTTCTCTGAAGCAATTCTTGCTCTAGGGACAACAGTGACGACAGCGACGACGGTGCAGAGCAGACACACAGTGCCCCAGCTGGGAGTGGAACAACCATTCAGGTACAAGCCCAGTCCTCTAGCCATTGATATACAGTTTGTATGTACTAAGGTATTGGGTTAGTAAAGGACATGTAATGTCCAATTAAAACAGCACAATCAAGCACAAAACGAGGCTTCGGTTCTTTTAACAACATACACACAATATTTGTACATATACACAACAGTCCATTGCATTACATAGCTTGCATATTAATACAGCTAAATTAAATGTTGTTAAGATTTTTTCTCTCTCTGTTTTCATAACCATCATCATCATCATCATCATCATATTCACCATGATCATCATCTTTGTTGTTACAGTGTAACGTTTATTGCCAGTCTGTCTGAGGTCAGGTAAAGCAATCTTTCACCCACAGCATGCAAAGAATGGCAGCCCGTTAAAAAGAAGTGCAGCGATGAGCCACCGCTGAGCATTTTTCATGATGACTATTATCATGTCATCTCGTCCGGTGGACCGTTGAGTGATCGCCAACCTCGCCGCCATACATCGAGAAGAAAAAAAGACCCTCAATTTCTCTGCATGAGTTCCCTACAGACGTCGACGATGGGCAGACGTCGATATTTATCGCACCGACACTCACAAAGGCTGTTCTGTCACCTGCAATTCAGGAATTTAATTTGCTCAACCCGTGGGTGTGACTATCACCATGAGCGATCCAAGTCTCCTCCCATAGGCACAGCCATCAAGAAGAACAATGACTCGTCTGCTACATTTATTGACTTATTTACTTATTTCTTAGTTTGGCAGACAATCTTATGTCGCAAGGCTGACACTTATGTAGCTTTTCATTTTTATATAATACATTTTTTAGCCAAGTACCTCAACAGTGCCCCACCAGAGACTCAAACTGGGTTATAGCCCCCCCTCACCCATTTCCATTGGTTGTAAAGTTAAAGTCTTGTTCCTACCAAACTTTTTCCAACCAATACCTCGGCCTTGTTTGACTTTCAGCTTCAGTTAATGTGTTTGGGACAAGCAAGGACGGTATGTTTGGTTTAATCTGGAGAAAGACAGCAAGTTTTGACAACTCGTTTTTTCAAGCGAGACCTTGCGATTATATCACAGAATGCTTTTGAACAATCGTGTGGAATGGCGGGATCTTACACAAGCCCGTTTCAGTGTCACTGGGCACATCGCCGCTAATATCGGCAAACACTCAGCGACAAAGGCCCGTTTCAGTGTCACTGGGCACATCGCCGCTAATGTCGGCAAACACTCAGCGACAAAGGCCCGTTTCAGTGTCTCTGGGCACATCGCCGCTAATATCGGCAAACACTCAGCGACAAAGGCCCGTTTCAGTGTCACTGGGCACATCGCCGCTAATATCGGCAAACACTCAGCGACAAAGGCCCGTTTCAGTGTCACTGGGCACATCGCCGCTAATATCGGCAAACACTCAGCGACAAAGGCCCGTTTCAGTGTCACTGGGCACATCGCCGCTAATATCGGCAAACACTCCGCGACAAAGAAAAGCCATTGCACCTGTAATTATAAACCTTGACTGATGAAAAGACTGAATGATTGCGAAGTAATTCTCTACCATGGCTGCTTCCTCCACTGATCTGAAGGTCGCGAGTGGATTCGGGCATCGAGCACGGCTTTTATGTTCTGTAAACTGCAATCAACAATTTTTTGTTCACAGTCTGAATATTGAAAGATCTCAGCAGCAAATCGATGTGATGAATGCTACCTGCTACCCCGTTGCAGGCAAAACTTTGTTTTTCATTGGAGCACCTTCTATCAATCCATGATTAAGGAGAGAAAACATCCACGATGATTTACATTGCTGACAAGATATATATTATTTTCCATTACATATTCTGTCCTATATCAATTCCAGAAATGTAAGTATTAGTCATGTTTGACTGGATTATGTATGTTAATGTAAAGGCCCGAGGACATATTTTTATGTAATCATTGCCTGAACACATTTCTAATATAATTTTACAGTGCTTATTGGATTATATTTTGAAAACATTTTTTTTATAAACGCTATTTTTTTACTAGTTTTTTCTGTTATTCCACTAATATTTTCTCAAATCCTATTCACCAGCCAGGCCCATTGAGCTTCACTTTCGCTATCTGTTCAGTTGAGCCCAGACAAGCGCATGCCATGCTCTCTGTCAACGCGAGTGGAAGGAAGACGCTTCATGTGCAGATTCAGCATGCAGACTGCAGGCACCCGATCGGCCAGCACGGGTCACTGGTGAGACACATTCATCCCTGCTGATCAAATCCATCCCTCCCCGGGTGACCATACCCCAATTATTCACTGCCCTGTGGGGATGCCGGCCACAGTCTGTACTGGGACAGCCCACCCACCAAACATTTTGATGTCAGTTAGATGTCTAATCAACGTTGGTCAGAAAACAGCATAATATTGGGTTAAAGGAGATACATCATTGACAGAGAATAGTTTTTTTTAAACCCATGAATCACATATTTTGGCAACAGAATTTAGTTATGAAACCAACACAATGAAATATTAAATAAGAGGTTGAAGCATCACTAAATTATGTAACAAAAAACAAAAAAACAAAACAAAACAAAACAACTCTTTTTTTGGAATTTGAACCCATGGTACTCCCTGAAGGATCAATAGCTATCCAGCAAAAGCCAAAATATAAACATCTAGAGGGGTGTAAATCTAGGTTGAGAGATGTTTTGACATGTTTTGACATCAATGGACTAGTTTATTCCCAATATAGCTCTAGGGATACACTACAAAGCAGGATTACTGAGTTAACTGGATAACTGCACTGAGTAAAACCCAGAACCCTCACAAATCTGGAACATGGACTGAAGTAAAAAGAGCTGTTCTGGGTTTTACTCAGTGCAGTTATCCAGCTAACTCCTGCTTTGTGGAATACCACCCAGGTTGTACCTGGATATAGCCTGTGCCTGTAGGTTTCAGAAATTTACATTCATACTGTGATATCTGAGAGACGACTTTCTGGCCCAGAATGACTACAGACTCACATTGTAAAAATGAATGATCCGGCCGATTTGCCCCGGGCTAAAATCACTGATGTGCTCTGGCAATTATCACATTAGCAGACGTCCTCTGGTGGTACTAATCCATTGTGAATAGTCATTTAGAATCATTCGGTATGCTAACGCAGTGAGCACAATGTCTTCTCATGGCAGGAGAGTTTCAAGGCGGACGTGATTCTCTTACACCTCATAATAACTTTTAATAAATTTTAACCTGAAGAATTTTAAGCAAGCATGATACAAAAATCTGGAAAACAAATGTTTTCCAAAAAAGAAAAGGTTTTTCTGGGTGGGAGAGAGTTTGCGTTTGCGTTAGCTAGCCAGAAGTCAGAATAGCTGTATTATATGGTCCGGTCTCATTACCCAATATTTTCATGTTTAATGCTGGGGATAGTCTGACAGAAGCAGATAGCACTGTGTGTGTGAGTGTGTGTGTGTGTGTGTGTGTGTGTGTGTGTGTGTGTGTGTGTGTGTGTGTGTGTGTGTGTGTGTGTGTGTGTGTGTGTGTGTGTGTGTGTGTGTGTGTGTGTGTGTGTGTGTGTGTGTGTGTGTGTGTTTGTGTGTTTGTGTGTGCTCTCACTGCACTGGAACACAGAATAACAACATAATGTGAAAAACAACCTCTCTGACCTTTATGCATACCAGCCAGCTCGACTACTGCACCACTATAAGGAGAGAGAGAGAGAGAGAGAGAGAGAGAGAGAGAGAGAGAGAGAGAGAGAGAGAGAGAGAGAAAGAGGAGGGAGTGAGGAGGGGGGAGAGAGAGAGAGAAGGAAGATAGATAAAAATAGAAGAGAGAGAGAGAGAGAAATAGATAGATTATTATATCATTATTATTATTGTTGTTGTTATTGTGATTATTATTTTAAGATATATGTATCTGTAATGCTTTGGCAATATTTACTATATGTATTTAATGCCAATAAAGCAAATTTAATTGAATTGAGAGAGAGAGAGAGAGACTTTGACTTTGAAGTACCTTTATTTAGAACATATTGCAAATATGTTGTAAACAGTAACTCATCTAACATATTTAGAACATTTCCTTATTTGTATGTTTTGTCTTTATATTTAATTAAATAATAAAAGTAATAATAACACAGATCTTTTATCAATTTTTCCGTGTTAAAAAACCAATAATAAATAAATAAATAAATATATGTTCGCATATACATAAAACCATGTATATACACATACAAACCCTTACATAAGCTACATAAAAATTAAAACCAGTAAAATGGAAAAACTCCATAAAACCAGTTATAAAAACGTTATTTACTAGAACCAAAATAAAATGAAATAAAACAAACTCTTATCAGGCAGTTTGATTTAAAACAACACCTCATAAGAACTTACATTTTTCATCCTACAGATTGCATCATTGACACACCAGATTTTCTTAAAATCTTCTAAATTGTTCATCAAATTATAATAAACATACTCTACCCTAAGGCGCTCAGAGATCATCCCTCTAAATATCAGCACTGGGTCAGTCACCAGGCCTTCTTGAATTTTTTTTTTTCTAGACAACCAAACAGCCAATTTGGCTTGCCCAAACAAAAAATTGATCAGTGTCAACATACTTTTTTTTTTCGCAGTATAGCCCATTCCTATAACAAAAACTCTACTGTCAAAGGAAACCCCAAACCTCTCACATAGCTCTTTTAAAAATAAAAACAGATGAGACAATCGAGAACAAAGAACAAAAATATGTGACACAGTCTCCACTATCCCACAAAAAGGGCAGCCATCATCTTGCTCATGGTTGACGTGTGCCAGGTATCTATTGGTGGTTATGGCTCCGTGTATAATCCTCCATTGGAGGTCACCTGATCTCTTTGGCAAGGGTGATTTGTACAATAACCGCCAATTTGTTACCATGGGCACAATTTGTTCTTCTTGCCACGCCCCTGCTCTTAAATCTTCCAGTGCATGCAAGTGCCGAACCTTCACACTTAAAATACTCAAGGCTTTTTTAGCCACTGTTTCAAAATTCTCCACCTCAGGAGTCTTGAATGTCAACAGTTTCCCCTCTTCCTCTTGCCAGTCCCCCACCTTCGCTCTTATACGGACCGATGGGAAGAAAGGAGCCTCTGCAGTCTGAGCTTCTTCTTCACTATGTCTTTGATTCTGGGAGGGCCAATGTGCTCTGACTCTCACCATAATTTTTTCCACCAGTCTTAGAGAATGAACTCCAGCCTCTGCTGCTATTTCCTTCACAGTTCTCCAGTCTCCACCATCCTCACTCCTTAGATGAGCCAGTTTGGTCAGACCTGCCCTTGTAAAATGGCCCCTTATGCTTTCTAAAATCAAAGGAGGCAGTTTCAAAAACGGATTTCTAAAAATGGGTTCTTCCATTGTCCATAATGTGTCCCTCTGAGTACAAAGTGTATCAGTCCATGCCTTTATTACTGAGGCGTAAAAAACAGTAAGACCTACTGTGTCCATAGGCTCTAGCTCCATCAGGAACAGATGTCTATCCAGCCCCAATCCACCTGCTTTTCTGAGCAGTGCACAGGCAGTCTCCCTCCAGCACACCTTCTTGTACAGGAACCTCTGAGCCGCTTGCAACCGGAAAGCGGTTACCCTACTTTCCAGGTCCATGAGTCCCTGCCCTCCTTCCTGCAGTGGCAGATACAACACTGCTGCCCTGAGCCAGTGCTGCCCTGACCAAAAGAACTGCACCATTAATTTTTAAAAAGCTTTTAGGAAACCGCCTGGTGGCGTCAACACTGCCAACCTGTGCCATAGTGCAGATGCCACCAAATGATTTAGAATTAACACCCTACCTCTAAAAGATACCTGTGAAAGGAGCCATTTTCACCTAGAAATCCTAGCACACGCCTTTTCCATTACACCCTCCCAATTATTCTGCATATATTGAGAAGTCCCCAAGTACACACCTAGCACTTTCAACCCTTCTCTCTTCCAAACCAGATTTCCTGGCAACTTGGGAGGATTTTCATTTTGCCATGAACCACAAAGCAATGCCTCACTCTTCTCCCAATTTAACCTGCCAGAGGAGGCCCGCTCATAGGTCTGAATAAATTTTTCTAGTGCAGACAGATCCCCCTGATTTCTTACTACCACCATAATATCATCAGCGTACGCTGAGACTTTAATTTTATTACAGAGAGACTCTCCTGCCACAATCAGACCACTCAATTTCTTCCTAATGAGGCAAAGCAAAGGTTCGATGGCTAAGGTGTACAGCAGCCCTGACAAAGGGCACCCTTGTCTGATGCCACACTGTACCTCTATTGGCCTGCTGAGTCCCCCCGCTACCTTTACTAAGCAAGACACATTTTTATACAGCAGTCTCACCCAAGACAGAAGGCCATCCCCAAAACCAAAAGCCTCTAGTGTCTTCATTAAGTAGCTGTGATCCACCCTATCAAAAGCTTTTTCTTGATCGATAGAGAAAAGGCCAAAATTTAAATTATAAACCTTTGCCAGCTCTACAACATCTCTAATCAGAAACAGATTGTCTCTGATTGATCTGTCTGGAGTGCAATAGGTTTGATCTTTTTTTGTTATTCTAGAAACATATTTTTTTATTCTATTTACTATACTTTTTGACAGTATCTTAAAATCAGTGCATAAAAGTGCCAAAGGTCGCCAGTTTTTTAACAGGCACAGGTCCCCTTTTTTCGGCAGCATTGTGAGCACTGCCCGGCGACAGCTTTGTGGAAGCTCCCGTTTCAAACTACTCTCCATAAACACCCCATAAAAATCCTGCCCCATACATCCCCAAAACTTTTTATAAAATTCAGCAGGTAATCCATCAATGCCTGGGGCACGGCCTGAAGACATCTGTCCCACAGCCTCAGTGATCTCCTGCATACTGAGCTCAGAGTCCAACTCCTTTTCTTCTGCAGTTAGCTTTGGTAGGTCTTTATGAAGTGTCTCAACCTGCTGCATGTCCACATCTTCTGCTTTAAAAAGTTCTTTATAAAAACACACCACTTCTTCCCGGATTTCCCCAGGGTCAGCAGTCGTTTTCCCACCAGGAAGATTTAAAACACACAACTCTTTGCGTTGTACCACCTTTCTTTCCAAATTAAAAAAGAACTTGCTAGGAGCATCCATGTCTTTTAATGTACAAAATCTGGCTCTAATCAGAGCCCCCTTAACCTTCTCATTCAGTATAGTAGCCAGATTTCTTTTTTTTTCCTTAAGAGCCTGCAACATACCAGTATTATTGGTCATTATCACCTCCTCCTCCATTTGAGTAATTTCCTTTTCTAGTTCTGCCACAGCCCTTCTGCTCCTAGCAGTACTATACTCTGTGTACTGCTGACAAAAAGTTTTAATTTGAACTTTGCCCACCTCCCACCAGAGTCCTACTGTTTCAAACCTTTATTTTTCCCCTTTCCATTTTTGCCAGAAATCATCAAATTTTGCACAAAAAAATTCATCTTCCAGCAATTTTATATTAAATTTCCAATAAAAACTACCTTTGGGCCTCTTCTTAATGCACATACTTAAAACAATTAAATGATGGTCCGTAAAACCCACTGGTAAGATACCAGTCCTTGTTACCCTGTGCCTTTCATTTTTAGGAATATAAAACCTATCTAACCTGGCTGCACACACTGTATTTAAGGCATTCTTTACCCATGTGTACTGTCTCACATTTGGATTTTGTTCTCTCCAGGCATCACACAGATCAAAATGTTTTGAGAGCTTCTTAAGAAACTCTGCAGATTTAAAATGCGGTTCTGCACCATTTCTGTCCATTGTAAAATCTAATGTGCAGTTCCAATCACCCCCTATAATAAAAACTGCATCACTATCTGCAATTAAAAAAAAAAAAATTCTGTAACTGTTCAAATAAAAACTGCCTATCTGTCCCCACATTTTGGGCATAAATATTAATAAAAAAATAAGAAATCCCCAATATTTCTACATTCACACATAAAAGCCGCCCTTTAACAATTTCCTCCTTAGCCAACAATTTAACATTAAAAGCAGGTGAAAATAAAATGGCAACCCCAGCACTCAAGTTTGTCCCATGACTCAGAAAACAATCTCCTTCCCACCATAGTCTCCACTCAGTTTCATTTTCTATATTGCTATGAGTCTCTTGTAAAAAAAGGACATTCAGTCTTTTTTGTTTCATTACTTCAGCTACCAATCCCCTTTTTACCCCATCTCTGGCGCCGTTAACATTAAGTGATCCTATATTTAATGTATTCATGAAGTAAAAATGAAATAAAAACAAGCATACAAGACACCGTGAAGAAAGGAAAAAAGTGAAATAAAAATACCCACAAGCCATTTATTTCACTATTTTTTAAATCAACCTCGATTTTCTAACAGATGTGCAATGTTTTTTCAATCTGTATCTTTTCTGGCTATTCAATTCGGCCATGCTAACGTTACTAATGATATTTTTAACTGACCGCACGAATTTATCTCCGTCAGGAAAGAAATTAAGCACATTAACGGTCTTTCCTTTTGTCGCGTCTAAAAACTATTTATTTATTTTATGGTGTAAAGCGTATTATCGCCCTCTAGGCTGGTTACACTTTCCGATAGGATTGAAGAATCTGAAAACTCTCCGTCATCTTCCTGCACACAGCTATTATCTTTACCATCTTCACAATCCATCCCATCTATATTTTCCTGTTCTGCCTGCTCAGGTAGGCTCTGTGGTTCTGAAAATGAAGGGGCTTCTACTAATTTTTCTGCAACCACAACTTCTTCTTCATTTAAGCCCGTTTTCTCAGAATCCAGACTTTCTTTTTCTACTCTACCTTTTTTTTTCCTCTCAGTGGACTGTTCATTTTCACAATGAAAAACACGTGCATTATTGGATTTACGTTTCTCAGTTCTCCCTAGTCTACCAGAGTTCAGCACAAATGCTGTGTACTCACTAGTACCTTCAAGGGGATCACCCAACTGAGTTATCCCTTCTGTTTGATTCCCCATTTTACCCATCTCCACACTTCCCAGCACATTTTCCTCTGCCTCCGCCTTATCATTACATTCCTCTGAAACAACAGCAATATCTTCTCCGCCCTGCTTTTCTGCCTCAGCCTCCTCACCTTTAGAATCCTCACTGGGCCGTTCTGCTGAACCCGCACCGGTTCCTTCATTAGCCGGTTTATTTTTATGTGGGCACGATCTCTTTTTATGTCCAATGTCATCACATTCAAAACAACGCAAACTATCCATGCTTGCAAAAACTATAAAAGAACTTTCCCAATGTCTGACCCTAAAAGAAATATCAATCGTTTCCGTTTCGGCATTTAAAAACATATATATTTGTCGACGAAACGACAGTATATGTTTTAAATTGACATTTTTGCAACCTAAAGGTATCATTTTCATGGTGCCAGCGAATTTGCCATAGCGCACAAGCTCTCTTTTAATATCGTCATTTTTTATGAACGGCGGGACATTGGAAACAATTACCTTTGTGGCTGGTGCGGAAAGTGGGGTTACTTGCACAAACACCCCATGAACCCATATTCCACTCACCACAAGTTTAGTGACTAATTCCATCTTTTTAAAAAAAACCACCACGGCTTTATTCATTCTAGAAGCCAAATCGATGTTTTCACCTCCTACCTGCTCTGCAATTGCATTCAAAACGTCCTCGACTGATGTGCGATTTTCAGTAACACAACTTACCCCATGTCGGAGAGACAAAGTTTCTCCTCCTAGCTGAGATGCCATTACGGCGTCTCAAACTGAAAACCCTCCTGCACCTACCCCACAAAAAACCCCTTCCCCAAATAATACTGTAGTATCCCACTAAACCAAAACAACTAAGTATCTGTTTTAAATCAGTAGGTAAACATATAAAGAATAGAAAAGTAATAGAAAATGAAATTTTAGAAAAACAGACAAGAGCTCTCACAAACACAACCTCCACCTCAGAGAGAGAGAGAGAGAGAGAGAGAGAGAGAGAGAGAGAGAGAGAGAGAGAGAGGGAGGAAGAAAGAGGGGAGAAAGACAGGGGAGAGAGAGCAAGAGAGGGAGAAAGGGAGATAGGGAGAGAGAGAGAGGGGGGAGAGAGACAGGAGGAGAGAGCAAGAAAGAGAGAGAGAGAGAGCGTGAGAGAGTGAGAGAAAGAGAAAGAAAGAGAGAGAGAGCAAGAGAAAGACAGAGGGAGAGAGAGAGAGAGGAAAAGAGAGAGAGGGGAGAGAGACAGGGGAGAGAGAGCAAGAGGGAGAGAGGGAGGGAGAGAGAGGGGAGAGAGAGCAAGAAAGAGAGAGAGGGAGAGAGCAAGAGGGAGTGAGAAAGAAAGAGAGAAAGAGGAGGGGGAGATGAACAAGAAGACAGAGAGTTTGAGAAAGGGACTTAAAATAATGGATTCCAAGACAAAAGTGGTCCATCTTGCTTTAAAAGTGTCCCTGCCTGTTCGGGGAATGATGAAGAACAAAGACAGAGTGAAAGATATACAGGATTGTTAGAGCTGACAGTACGAACGGCCAACTGGCAGCTCGGCATGGAAAACGCTGAGATTTCCAGTAAGGATCGGCCAAAAACTTTCAAAAAAGTTATAGTTAAATTTACACTGAAAGTTTCACGGCATGTGATATGTTTGATGTGTAACATTTCTGTAACACAGGCCCATTCGACAGCCATTTTTTCATTTTGAAAAGCAAAACTGGGAAAATGTTCAGTTTTGGCAACGTTGTTAATTCTTAACTGTAAATTACGCAAAATATGCTCCCTGACATTCTGAGGAGATGTTCAGTACTCCAGAATAGTGGCCATTGTGGTGACTTTTCAACGAAACAATAGCCTATGCGTGGCTGGTCCAATCAGTGTCATCTGTAGCTGTCTACAATATAGCACATATTTCTCTACAATGTCACAATTTCTTCATTTTGTTTGAGAGATAATATGAGTTATATGACCTCTGACAGGGGAAGGTGTTTGGGGGGGGGACAGAGAGGGGTGTCCTTCCTGTTTTACCACAGAGCCATCTGCTGTCTACCAAAGACACTGAGGCCTTCAGGACCATGGACAGCAGCCATCTTCCCCTCAGGCATGTGCACAGCTGAGGATGCTGGGTAATCAGCCTCAGCTGTTGCTCATCGCCTTCAGCGGGGAAGGAAAGTACAGGACTGTCCGTTTGTACAGTCAGAAGAATATTTCTGTTAATTTCTGTATTCTGTTCATTTCTGTACCCTGAGTAGACTGGATAGGCCATATGGCATGATTTGCTGTTGCCTTGCTTTCAAAGCCAAAATATCCTGCTCAGATTCCAGTAGGATTTCGTAGGACTCCCAAAGATGCCACTGCACATGACCTGCTGTGCATTTGTGTATTTCATTTAACCTTTGTGTCGTGTTCGTTTCTCCCCCCTTACTTTGGTGCTCCCGGTCAAATTTGACCGGCCTGTTTTAACTGCTCTTATATTAAGGCGAGACAGCCTAGGTGAATAGGCAAAAAAAAAATATTTTAATAGATATCACTATGAAACTTTCCCAGTTTGTTATGTACATAACTAAGAAAAAATGTATTGCAAGTTTCTTGAGATTTTATGTTTATATATGCAAAATAGGCGTTACCTAATTAAATATGCACTAATTTGCATATATCGCCAGGAACAGAATCAGAACATTGGATGATGCCCAGATTCAAAATTTTTGTTTCATTATGTTGACACATAACACAATGAACTTTGTTCAGAAGGGATTGTGGCTATGTCTTTTTATCATCCCATACATCAGGAAATACTGTCTACAGTCATAAAAAATCAATTTTCGCCAGGTTTTTTGGTATAAAATGTACTATAAATCAGGCTATGAATGATATATCAACAAACCCCTCTGAACAAAGAAGCAGGGTATAGATAGGAAGAAATGTGGAAAGTATGGTGTGTTTAGGTGCTATGGAAATGGATATTTCATCTCTTGGCGTGTAAGAAAAATGGATAAAAACTAATTTTTGGGAAAACGCCCTCAAAGTTCTGTATTGTAAAATGCCAGAACACACGTGTGTGTGTGCGTGTGTGTGGTGGTGGTGGTAGTTGTGGATTTGTGGTTGTGTACTATCTGATGGATGAACACAATCTAGGGTCACCCATTCATTTCCTATGGCGGTCATTTTTGACCAGGAACACCACAGGTGTTACAAAGTTGACTAAACCACTCAAAATTCAATGAAAGTGGTGATCAGCAATTGTATATGTTCAAATGCCTAGTGTGGAGGATATCATAAGGCCTTGAGACAATCAAATGTAAAACACAATATTTATGATTGATGAAAGTAGGAAATCGGTCAGATTTGACCCGAACACGACAGAAAGGTTAACTTACTTTCATTTTTTTTCGTGTGCCGTTTTAATTTTTATTAATACTTCCTGTCTGAAATCTTGTTTGTAAGTTGATTCGAACACAATGCACAAAAGGGGCAGTACAAATAAATAAATAAATAAATGCTTACTCTTTTATTTTCTCTCGTAAGGCCAGAAGCACTGAACCCAGAGCCCTCTGTCCCCACTCCTGTCCCACCAGACTGGCCTCACAAAACTTTCCCGCAACCTCTGCCAGGAGTGATGACCTTTGACCCCTCCCTGCCATGCGCAGAGGGGGCAGTAAACCAGCAGATGCCCGCCGTATGTCTTGTCAATGGCGCTGCCGGTCCCACATGCGCCGTTTACCATCGTGTGACAACCGATGGGTTCCCTCCTCCGGGATTTTTTGGGGGGATCTGCCTTTCCGTTTGAACCCCTACAGGGTTTATAAAGTGCCATCAGCAGGGATCCTGATGTGTGCTCTGTGTGCTCCCTGCAAAGTAATTACTGAACTGTGGCAGGGGAGATGGTACACTTATTGCATCCATAATTACACCCTGTGTGCGTGCGTGCGTGCGTGCGTGCGTGCGTGCGTGCGTGCGTGCGTGCGTGCGTGCGTGCGTGCGTGCGTGCGTGCGTGCGTGCGTGCGTGCGTGCGTGCGGGGAAGGGGGTTTTCACTATTGCATATGCTTTTTCAAGTACTCCAGCATGGCTTTCATTCCTGATGGCTTTCTCCAGCACTGCACTGCACGTGTCCCTCCAGCCTTAGCTACATGTATATGCTTAGCTACATGCATGTGCCATTCTTGCATGCACCGCCCAACCTAGTGTACGGCCGCTTATAACTTTCCTCTTCCATGACAATCGTAAAATATCCATAGATTTTTGTGTCTGCAATTTTTCTGATGTATCAATCATTTAAATATGTTACCTGTGAACAATGAATAATATTTGAAATAAATATCAACAAATTTGAAATAGCACTTGAACTAGCCAGATATATATATATATATATATGCAGTATATACCTATCTCTCTCTCCAATTAAATTAGCTTTATAAGCATGAAATACATATCGGAAATATTGCCAAAGCATTACAGATACATTTTGTATATATTAATTATTTGGACAGGCTTTGTTGGCAACATGGCTAACGAGACGATATTAAATAAACGGGGTCTCTGCACACCTTACACCCTCCCCAAACCGAATGCTAGTGAGTCTGCATTACTCTGGGTTGCATCACAAAAATTGTATCATTGTAACATCGGGGGCGGGTCTTTTGGTGAAGGTGGGACAAGGAGGTCTGGAGCGTTGCGTCTCAAATAGAAACAGGGCGAGCAGCAACGCAGGGTGAAGTGTAATGTGACGTGATGCACATGGCTGGTGTAGGTTTCACAATTGATTATGATAGATGCGTTATGTGACAAAACAAGGTGGTTTGGACCCAAAATGCACGACTCAGAAACGTGGAATATAATAAATAACCCGCAAGGGTCTTTATTAGTAGTTCAAGTTCATAATCAATATCCAAGTAATGGTCATACACAGGAAATTCACAATCAAAGCACAGGTACCGAATCGAGAAGGCAGTTTCATAAACGGTGTCACAGGCAATGGTCGAAATCCAGGGAAAGCTGTCAGCGAGGGCAAAGGTACAGACAAACGGCAGGCAGGCTCGTAGTCAACGTCCCGGTGTGGGTCAGAACTGAAGTTCTACCACGGAGCAGAAGTACCGTAGACAGCAGGCAATTCTCGTAGGTCAGGCAGGCAGTAGTAAAAAATACACAGGCAGGCAGGCAGTAAACAGTAGTCAGGGTACAGGCTTGGAAATAAACGTTCAAAAGGGCAAGACAAGTCAAGGCAACAATTTTGCAAGGAAGACAGGGAAACACTGGCTTACATGCAGGTGAAGACAGGTGCAAACGCTTAGCTTGAGAACAGAGATAAATTAAGAACAGCTTGGGAAAACGAGACGAAGATCATTAGTCAATTAGTCTGTTAGTAATTATCCCATCCTAGCGTTAGTAAATTAGTTAATTAGTAAATCATATGAGACATGGTTAGCATATTAGTGTGTTAGTAATTATCTGACTAGCATTAGTAAATTAGTAGATTAGTTAAAAATAATCAAGAAGGAAGCGAAGCTGGAGACAGACAGAAAGAGAGAGAATGCAAGATCGCGGAAAACATGAACAAATGTGCACAAACAAGCGGGATCATGACACGTTAACTATTTTGATGTGCCGCAGACCGACGCAGACACTCGCACGTGTCCGGTTTAGGAAAGGTGTTAGGGCTGAGTATGAGTACTATGGGTTTATGAATGACCTTGATATGTTTCAGAGCATCTGGGGTGTGGATGGGCCTGTTTGCATGCTCAGGGACAGGGGTCTATTTATTTGTATGTAATTGGGGGAGCTATGAAAATGGCAGCAATGCTATGTACTTTTAGGATAAGTTATGCCCATTATATGCAATTTAATGTACTGTACATGAGGGGTGGTAGTGGGGGGTGAGTTTTTAGGGGATATTGGCTATTAAAGGTGGTCAAAAGTCAAAAATGTCTCTCTCTCTCTCTCTCTCTCTCTCTCTTTCTCTCTCTTTTTCTCTCTCTCTCTTTCTCTCTTTCTCTCTCTCTCTCTCTTTTCCTCTCTCTCTCTCTCTCTCTCTCTCTTTTTGGTTGGTTGGGTTGGGTTGGGTTGGGTTGGGTTGGGGGGGTATGCTTTCAGAAACAAGTGAACAAACTATGTGCAGTTATACAAAATCAGCACACCTTTACTCTATAGCCTAGGAGTCAGAGTCTGCTTTAACTCCCAAGTATCACATCATCAACTGACATTAACTAATGCCTGAGTTACCGATTAACAAATAAGCTCTCAAATACATAAGTTTGTTGAATGGCTCATGTGTATTCTTGTTTAGTGGCAAAACCATTCGCAGATTATAAACAGCTTAATGGTGTTTGTTGAGTGTCATAGTGCATAATAAAAATTATGTCCAGTCGGCAAACATACAGTTCCAAAAAGTTGCCCGATAGCAGGTCATCGAAAATTGGCACTGCAATAGCCGCCGAAAGGTCCTGACCATTGCGCCAACTGCGAAATGCTGGCGGCCCGATGCCTGCTGCAGTCAGGGAATGCCCAATTGGCCTTTTCTTGCTGGGATTTGACTAACTCTACACTCTACAGTACCTTGTTGTAATTATCATCTCACGTACATTCCACTGCAGATGCAAGGGCTGGAATGTAGAAGCGAAGAGAGCGTTTTAAGTTGAAAGGACCTTTTGAACAGACCATTTTGGCAGGACTCATGAATAATGCAACGTTAGCCAGAGGCGGAGTCATAAGCACACGAGAGGCTCGGAAACCTCTTCAGAAGCACAAGTTCCTGTTGCACCCTGCGATTTCTGCAAGCCTGTAATTTACGCCATTATCTTCGGCGCACTCAAACAAATGGTCCTCTAGTGTGTGTGTGTGTGTGTGTGTGTGTCCTCTACAGCAGAGGTTCCCAAAGTGGGTGCCCGTGTCCAGGGGTGCCGCCAGATCTGCTTGTAAAAAAAAAAAAATAATAATAAATGCTTGTTTTCTTTCCGTATTACTGGACAAAACGCTGCCTTATTATTTTGTTATTCACTGTTTATTACATGTGCAATGGAGTTCATAAGCAAATAAAAGATATATTGCTCAGATTTGAAAGATATTAATTTAATACTATTATTTTTCAACTTGCGTCAAGTAGGCTACAGCAGACGTTGCTATGGAGCTATCAGACGTGTTGCTATGGGGCAGGGGGCGGGGCCTCTGTCTTCTCCGCTCCTATCAGACGGGTTGCTATGGGGCAGGGGGCGGGGCCTCTGCCATTGTTGTTATTTGACAGCGGGAAAATAAAAAATAAAAAAAATGGATCGATTAAAGAAAAGGAATGCCTCACAGGCGACCACGGCAGAAGAAGCTGATCAACCAGCAGCAAAAAAGAGTAAACTCCGAATGTACAATGAAAGCTACCTTCGGTATGGATTCACCTGGACTGGAGATGCTGACTGCCCCACGCCAGAATGCCTCATATGCAGAGAAAAATTATCAAACCAAGCAATGGTGCCAAGTAAGCTATCAAGACACTTTGACACAAAGCACTCTGCCTATGAATCCAAAGACGTTGAGTATTTCCAGAGACTGAAATCACAAAATGAGAAGCAGAGTCAGCGTATGATTTCCTGTGTACGTGTCTCTGACAAAGCACAGGAGGCCAGCTATTTGGTGGCGGAGTTAATAGCCACACACTATCGCCGAGTCCCTCATCCTACCAGCATGTAAGGAAATTGTTGGGGTGATGATAGGGCCAGCTGCTGCAAAAGAAATTGACAAAATTCCGTTATCTGACAATACAATAAAACGTCGCATTGATGACATGTCAGTTGACATTGAAACTGTTCTCACCAAAATAATACAGAAAAGTGGGAAATTTGCTCTGCAAGTCGATGATTCAATAGACATTCGTGGCCACTGCCAACTCATTGCCAACGTGAGATATGTTGATGCAGAATCCAGTAAGGTAACTTTTTTTTTTGCAAAGAGTTAAAGACACATGCAACCGGAGATGAGATTTTCAAAGTCACTGATGAATACCTGAGAGAGTGGGGCCTTAACTGGGGAATGTGTGTCAGCGTCTGCACCAACGGGGCTGCGTCAATGACGGGGAGGGTGAAGGGCTTTGTAACTAAAGTGAGAAAGGAAAATCCAGCCGTGCAGATAAGCCACTGCATGCTACACCGAGAAGCCCTTGTCGCCAAGGCTATGCCCCCAGAACTCACTGCAGTCTTGGACCAAGCGGTGAAAATTGTTAACTATGTCAAGTCACGCCCGCTGAAGTCACGGCTGTTCAGCACATTGTGCAATGAGATGGGGTCCGAGCACGAGGGACTCTTATTACACACAGAGGTCCGCTGGCTGTCGCGGGGCAAGGTGTTATCCCGTGTCTATGAGCTCCGAGATGAACTGATAACTTTTGTCAGTGAGCACGACTTGCCATACAAAGAACAAATGGATGATAAATCGTGGTGGATTAAGCTTGCTTATCTGGCAGATATTTTTAGCCACCTTAATGACCTCAACATAAAAATGCAAGGGAAGGCTGAGAATATCCTGACAGCGACAGACAAACTCAACGGTTTCCGATCCAAACTGAGACGGTGGCAAGACGGGGTGGCCAAGAAAAACATTGAAATGTTTACGTTGACGGCCAATGACGCAGCACACAAGTCAGCGTCTCTGTTTAATCTGATCACTGCGCACCTACGTATGCTGGAGGAGAGATTTGAGTCCTATTTCCCTCCTATGAACGAAGACTACGACTGGCTCCGGGATCCGCTCAACCCCCTCTCATCAGCATCAGCCGCGAGTTTGAGCAGCAAAGCTCAAGACGAACTGGCAGAGCTCATGATGGACCGCACACTGAAGCTGAAACATGGTGAACTAGGTTTGGATAGGTTTTGGCTGCTTGTGGGACATGAGTATCCATCTCTCTCAGAGAGCGCCATCAAGGTGCTTTTATCCTTCCCAACCTCCTACTTGTGCGAGCTGGCTTTTTCTTCTCTCGCATATGTCAAGAACAAGACACGCACGCGTCTGTCAGTGGAACAGGACCTGCGTGTCGCGCTGTCCACTATCTCTCCCCGCATAAAGAGACTCTGCTCCCAAAAGCAGGCGCATGTGACCCACTAATGTGCACAACATATTCTTTTTTTTTGTATTTCTCTCAATTCTGTCATGATTATTATTGTTAAGTTATTATAGTTGTGAGTTACCCGTTTGGTTCACATGTGAAATAATAATCTGAGAATGAGCGTTGAATTGAGAATTTAATTTGTAGGCATTATTTTTAGCCAAAATAAATAAATAAAAATACTTATTTTATATGCATTGTTCCATTGATTGATTATATAGGCCTTTGCCTATTTTATTTGTGTGAAGAATTCCCTCTGAGTCTCCTCCCATATTGTGCAATCCTTGAGGGCCGCAATTTAATTTAATTTAATGATAGTTTGACTGACCTATGCATTCTTGCCCATCCATGAAAGTTAATTTATTACTTTTATTATCTTGTTAAAATTAATTGCGGCAATACTTGTTATATGCATTATTTCATTTTTACAAAGGCATTATTTTCAGCCAAAACAAAAGAACCTACCTATTCATAATACTGTATTCATCAATAATTAAATTGAATGATGTTGAAGTTTCATGGGTTAGTCTTGTTATTTCAGTTTTACAATTTGTTCAATGGATTTGAACTCTGATTGCAATTGTAGCAACTCACTTAGCAGTTTTAAACACACATTTTCAAACCAATTCATCGTGTATTGTTTTTAGTTTAAGCTCAGAGGCATTTTTTAAATCTTCGAAGAGTTGGGGTGCCTTGGAGAAGGGGGAAAGCTTCAGGGGTGCCTTGGTTAAAAAAGGTTTGGGAACCTCTTGCTCTACAGCTCCATTCTAAAGCAGTCCCCAGAGCCAACAGAGGGTGTGTGTGTGTGTGTCTGTGTGTGTGTGTGTGTGTGTGTATGTCCTCTACAGCTCCATTCTAAAGCAGTCCCTCAAACAAAACCAACAGAGGGTGTGTGTGTGTGTGTGTGTGTGTCTGTGTGTGTATGTCCTCTACAGCTCCATTCTAAAGCAGTCCCTCAAACAAAACCAACAGAGGGTGTGGGTGTGTGTGTGTGTGTGTGTGTGTGTGTCTGTATGTGTATGTCCTCTACAGCTCCATTTTAAAGCAGTCCCTCAAACAGAATGAACAGAGTGTACGTGTGTGTGTGTGTGTGTGTGTGTGTGTGTGTGTGTGTGTGTGTGTGTCTGTATGTGTATGTCCTCTACAGCTCCATTCTAAAGCAGTCCCTCAAACAGAGCCAACAGAGGGTGTGTGTGTGTGTGTGTGTGTGCCTGTGTGTGTATGTCCTCTTCAGCTCCATTCTAAAGCAGTCCCTCAAACAGAACCAACAGAGTGTGTGTGTGTGTGTGTGTGTGTTTGTGTGTGTGTGTGTGTGTGTGTGTGTGTGTGTGTGTGTGTGTGCCTGTGTGTGTATGTCCTCTTCAGCTCCATTCTAAAGCAGTCCCTCAAACAGAGCCAACAGAGTCTGTGTGTGTGTCTTCTACAGCTCCACTCAAAAGCAGTCCCTGTAGTGGTTTGTGGCTGTTTTTTTTTTTTTTTTGCGGCTCTCGTCCTGCCTTTACGTTTGGGAATCAATCCGATTTTTTTCACGTTTTGTTTCGTGGTTTACAGCCCTCATTATTGTTTTCACCTGCGCTTCTGCCTGCGGGTTATTAAAGTTCCTCACTTCCGCCTCTCCGGTGCTTGTTTGTCTCATGACATTGCATTCGAGCCAGGTATAGCCAGGAACTAGCGACATCCTGATATTAAACTCTGTTTATGTTCAGGGGGGACATGCTATAGCTACTTAATCGGGTATAGGATTGTTTTCCGCCTGGTAGCGTTTGGTGCTATCTATTTTGTTTCTTTGCTGTTCTCTCTCATCTCTCTTTTTTGTTTTTTCGGTTTGGCTTTGAGCTATTGTAGCCGAGAGTGTTCTTTTGTTTTACTAAGTTTCCCCTTATTAGCTCATTACGTGAGTTCGGGAGATTTAGTTTGTATTCTGCTAGTTTTAGTTGTGCGCCCGGTTTTGTGGGTTTATTTTCGTTTTGGCTGTCAGCCTTCAGGAATTAGGTTTCTGTCTTTTTTTCTTCCTTTATTATTTCTTTTCCCAATTATTGGTCTTCACTGTTGTGAGCTGACTTGTTCTGATCTCCCCACTTTTGCATTTGAATCTCCGAACAATCAATAAACCCCTTACAGAACAAACAAGCCAATTATGGATGATTCAGCTAGGTTGTTACAGGGAGATAAAACTGGCGATAAAAAGTCTGAGGAATACATCAGGGGTATTAAGGCCAACCAGCAGTTGCTGGCTAATCAAGTTAGTCAGCTGAGCAATCGATTACAGTTTTTCACAATTGTTAACACACGTTTCTCAAAACAATAACGGCTTTCTCAAAACTGCACACACAAAACTGAAAACCTCACACACAAAATGCTAAACCTGACACTCCCTTTGCAAGATGACTCTTTACCATCAAATCTCTTAACTGTTCACAAAATGGAACTCGTGTTTTCATTTGGTACACACAGCCATATTTTCAAATGACACACACATACCATTCATTGAGTACACACAACTAAGCATTTGCTGCCCCCTACCAAGCATTTACAGCACGCTGAAGTGCAAAATTGAAAACACAATCATAGAAATGGAACACACCATATGAATGACAATGACTCTGGAGAATGAGCCATTTCTCCTTTTGTAAAATGTCTCAGTGTAGGCCTACTCTTTTCATAGTCAAACATAAAACAGCACACAAATATGCAGCAAAAACAAGTTTTATTTCGGTACACACAGAGAACAGTACAGTACTGTAAACCGGCCCCCCCCCCACTCCCCCTTCACAAAAATGAATTAGGCATCACGCCTCCGGTTCCTGTCTGGCCAGAGGGCCTCATCCACATCACAGGCAATGTTCTCCCTGTCCAAGCAGCGTTGGAAGAAACGCCTCGAGTGGCCTCAACTCTCATGTCGCCACAAGCCTCCTCCTTGTCCTCCTCCTCCTCCTTGTCCTTCTCCTCCTCCTCCTCTTCCTCTCCCTCCTCCTTCTTGTCCTCTTCTTCCTCCTCCTCCTCCTCTCACTCTTACCCCTCTCCTTCTCTGGTTGTCTCTCTCTTCAAAGTTCTCCATTGTTCACCAAACAAAACAGAGGCTCAAGGCACTTTTATGCTGCAGTCCTGATTGCAAATTGCTCAACAGACCTGAATGTTTAGAGATTTGAATATTTGTGTGTTGTAGGTTGATGCTTTGAGATTTTACTTGAGAAGTGTGTGCAACAACTGAACATTGTGTGTAGTGTTTTGACAACAAGGTGGTGTGTAATTGACATCAGAGTGTAAAGAAGGAAAGTCAGAGTCTAATGCAGATAAGGGAGTGTGAAGTAGTGCCAAATTGGGTCGAGCGATTGGTACATGAAGTGAAGGTTGTGCAAATTGTGCCGAATTTTCGCTTTTTGTGTGTTAACAATTGTGAAAAACTGTAAGGGTTCAAAAGGGCTGGCTCCGTGAGTTAACATAGGGTATGCGAGCCCTTACTGTTTCACACCAAGCATTCACTCCTCGCCTCCTCAGCTTCCTTTGCTCATGTTGGTAGGGTACCCAAGCTACAGCTTCCTCTCCGCTATGAGGGTAGAGCAGAAAAATGCTGTGGGTTTCTCGCCCAATGTTCAAATTTTTTTAAAGCCTAATCTTCGCGGTTTGTTAATCCAGTCTCCGAGGTAGCTTTTATTCTATCACTACTTTCTGGATCTGCACTTGATTGGGCTACGCCATGGATCGTCAACTGGCGGCCCGCGGGCCACATCCGGCCCGCCAAAGCTTCCCATCCGGCCCGCAAAATATTAATGAATTCAGAAAATATGAAGAGGAAAAAAATGCATTCCGGTATTTAGGATATCTAGTATTTTTTCTTGCTATATTGAATTGACCCCCAAAACAATTGAGATGGAAATAATTTTATTAGGAATGATTTACCGACCTTAAATATGTGCGTTCAACCTGCGGGTCCTAAAGACGTCATAAATCCATCTGTCAGCTAACTGTATTATTAGCGAGTAGCTTACACAACCCGATTCAGGAGTCAGGCTTCATTCACAAAGCTGTGCTTGCTTCGCTGGTTGTGCACTGAATAGCAGTAGCAGGTGAAGCTGAAACGAATTCTCGTCTTTTATGAATGAAATGTGGCTTGTGCCGTATCTTCATGCAAGAATGGGGATAAACTCATAGCTCTTATTTAACATTTCGTTTTATTTTTATTTTTCACATGCTCTTATTTAACATTTCGGGTTTTTTTTCACATGCACAATAACGGTGCATAATAACCAAAACTTCTCAGTCAAAAAAAGAAAAAGAAGAATATTGGTTTACTTAACATTGCTTAAAAACCAAAAGAGCATGGCAAATGCTTGCGCGACAACAGAAAATGGATATAAATAAATAAAACAGACAGGCCTTAGTTGTCAGAAATGTTGCTCTCAAGAGTCAGTCGAACAGAACAGTTCGCCGCGGCTTCCTGCAAGGCACCTGAACATCAAATAAAACGTTAATTAGACCATGTCATTTAACAATGAATCCCACAAATAAAATCCTAAGGCTGAAATAGCCTACTCACGTTTGGTTAATGGGAGAAATTACATTTCCCTTCTGACACCAACTTCTTAACATCAGGTTTGACAGCTGTTACGCTTATTCGCAAGCAGTCCTCCAAAGACTGGTTTGACAGTCGGTTCCTCTCATGCGTCTTGATAGCGTTCATCTTTGAGAACGCAGATTCGCATGTATAGGTTGACCCGAACATGGTGAGTACATACATAGCCAGCGTCTTCAGTGTGCCATAGTCTTGCGGACAAGCCACCCAAAAAGTGCTCAAGCTTTCAGCAGCACGGAGAGCGGCTTTCATTTCACTGGCGGCCTGGATGTCAACGAGTTCACTTTGAATCGCTGCTTCGTCCAATAACAACACCTTCTTCACATTAGCGGAGAATTCTCCTCCTGGGCTGATCGTGAATGGGTCACGCACAAATTCAATGACATCCCTGGAAATGGTAAAGTCATCAAATCTGGCAGAGAAATTCTCCTTCAGCTGTGTGATGAATTTCTTCATATTCTCTGTGACGTTGCTCACACCCACTGTCTTCAGCGTGTTGAAGTGCAGCAGCTTCCCTGATAACAAATCTGCGTGGAATAGATCAAGTTTTTTCCCAAAGGCCTCAAGCTTTTCCACCATACCCACCACGGATTTTTCTTTCCCCTGTAGTTGCAGATTGAGTGCATTCAAATGGGAAAATATGTCCGCCAAAAATGCAACGTTGCACATGTATTCTCTGTATTGCATGATGTGCAGTTGGTCAGCTGCTCCTTTTGATTTACTTTGCTTCAAAAAATCCACAACTTGATCCCTGAGTTCAATGAAGCGCTCCAAGGCTTTCCCTTTACTCAGCCACCGCACGTCATTGTGGAGTAAGAGGTCATCGTGAGAAGCGTCAGATTCCAGCACAAATTTGCGGAACAGGCGATGCTGCGTGCTTGAATTTCCTCTGATGAAGTTTATTATCTTCATTGTTTTGTCCATAACTTCTTTCAGATCACCACTCAGTTTGGCGCACAGCACGCTTTGGTGAATAAGACAGTGAAGTGCATTAGTTTTGGGAGCGTCATTCTTAATTCTGTCACCAGTGGTATTACCTTCCAGTGGAATCAAAGCCAACAACTCTTCTTTGAAAGCTTCCCCGTCAAAATATCTGACAAAAACGGACAACTGGGAAATGTCAGTCTTGTCAGTGGACTCGTCAATAGCCAGGGATATGTGCTCAGCTTCCTTGATCCCATCAAGCACAAGTCCCTGGACGTGCTCTGCCAAGACGTGGACACGGCGGGCGGCACTTGAAGCCGACAGAGGTATTTGCGTAACAGAGGTAATTACCCTGTCCATAGATTTGTCAGTGGTAAGTTCCCGCAAAACAGCGACCATGCACTCCTTAAAAACCTCAGCATCAGTAAATGGGTTGTTATGTTTGGTAAGAATCCACATAGCCTGAAGAGATGCACTTGTTGCCCTCTCTTGTTCAGTTAAAGTTCGGTTAATAATTCTGCTGGCATGGGAATATCCAGCTATCAAGGTGGCAATTTTTCTGCGACGGGCCTCTGACTGCTCAGGGTATGACTCTTTGAAAGTTGCATGCCTTGTGGAATGGTGACGCCTAAGATTGTATTCTTTTGCAACGGCGACCGTTTCATTGCAAATGAGGCATACGGGTTTAGCGTTACTGAAAGTCGGCAAAATGAATGCGTACTTATCAGTCCACTCTTCATTAAAGCTGCGGTTTTCCACGTCAACTTTCCGCTTTAGGCACTTCGAGAGTGACATTTTTGCTTGCCTGACAAACAATTCAAAAGGCTTTTCTTCCTGCTTCCTGCAAGCGTTTTCCACCAATCAGGACACTGCATAATAGCGTCAAAACCCATCAAAATCCTGCCAATCAGGACTGCATTCTGCAATTACGTTTAACCATCACTCCTCAGTGAACTGCCTCCCTGGCGGAGGTCTGAGAGAATTTTCTAGTTAAGATAGTTATCATTATGGATTTCCCATGTTTTTAGGAGTCTGTTCACACTGATATAGGCTAATAAAAATAACATTAATTTTGTAAGAAAGTTAAAAATATTAAACAATAATAGGCAAATTAGGCCTGAATATTTTATTTATTTATTTATTTGAAAGTCCGGCCCCCACAGTGCTTGCTTAGAAAAAATCTGGCCCTTGGACAAATGTAGTTGATGACCCCTGGGCTACGCCTTTAATCAGGGATAAATCTCCTATTTTAAATACCACTACTACACTTATGAAGGTAGTAGTCGGTCTTTGACTATAGCATTTCGGGTCGGGAGTTGGCTAGACGGTTGCATCGTCTTCGCCAAGGTGATGATACGGTGGCAGAGTTCGCAATTAACTTTCGTGCACTGGCAGGGGAGACAGGTTGGGATGGGATTGTTTTCTGAAGCATTAACTGAACCGGTACAGGATGCTCTTTCCATTCTCGAGCAGTCCGATTCACCAGATGCTTTAGTGTCTTCCGCCATCCGCATCAACAATCGGTCGCGTGACCGCTTACTACGCAAACAACAGAGTAAAGGTCATAAAATGAAACCTTCGTCGCTTCCATTTACAGAGTATTATGTTCCGGCAGTTAAGCCATTTTCCCATGGTACTGATGAACCCATGCAGATAGTAGCTCCACTTTCAGAGGATTCAGGTTCTAAAGAAGAGTGGTGTCGTTCCTGCAAAAGGAGGGGTCATACTCTTGATCAGTGCTTAAAGCTTAAGCTTAAGGGAAAAGGGGGGTCTCGTTAGAGGAGCCGGGGTTTCTAGAGAGAAGTCAGGGTACTACGCCTCGGACGTTATTAAATGTCAGACTTTCTTGGGCACAGCATTCGCAGCAGATTAAAACTTTTATTGATTCTGGGGCCATGGATTGTTTCCTTGATGCACCTTGGGCTAGAAAGAACCAGATACCGGTCCAGCTCCTTGAACAAGCCCGATTGGTTACGGCTCTCGACGGTCGGCCTTTAGGGTCAGGTACTATAAAGGAGGTGACGTCTCCTCTCACCATGTCTATTTCTCAACCTAAGCACATAGAGAGAATTCAGTTTTTTTGTTGATTCACCGGTCTATCCGTTAGTGTTGGGTCACACATGGCTGGTGAAGCACAATCCCCATATCATGTGGGGAGGGGAGAGAAAGGTCATCCATCAATGGGGTGTTGCATGTTCTGCGATAGATAATATTGCCCCTTCCAGTTTATCCGGGTGTTTTGACGACTCTGATTCCGATTCTGAGTTGGAAGAAGTGATTTCCCCTCTTAACCAGGGTGATTCTCTGTCAGAATCTGAGGTTGTTGACAAAAGTCTGGAGTGGGATTCTCTAGCTGACGGAGATTCTTATTGGAAGGGGTTATCTTCTGAAGACCCTTCTGATTCTGAGATTCAGTGGTCGCCTCCTCTTGGTTTGCTTACTCAGCGGGAGGATACGGAGATGGCAGGTACTCTTGAATTTCCTTTACCTCTCAACATTCCGACCGAATACGTTGAACTTGCAGAGGTGTTTAGCAAACAGAGGACAACCACCCTTCCACCCCACCATCCTTTCGATTGCGCCATTGAGCTGTATCCAGGTACTACTCCAACTAGAGGGAGTCTTTATTCTCCGTCAGCTCCCGAGAGTGCGGCTATGAAGAAATACATCGATGAGGCGTTAGCTAATGACTTCATAAAACTATCTACTTCGCTCGCTGGCGCTGGGTTTTTTTTCATTAAAAAAAGGATAGCACGTGTCGATTATCACGCATTAAACGCCATAACTCTAAAGAATTGATACCCACTTCTGCTGATGAATTCGGCGTTTGAACATCGGACACTACGAGTATCGGGTCATGCCGTTCGGGCTCACTAGGTTTTTCAGGCATTAGTTAATGAGATTTTACGGGAGATGTTGGAGAAATTTGTTTTTGTGTGCCTGGATGATATTTGAATTTTTTCTACCAATTTACAGACCCATATTGGGCATGTTAAACAGGTATTAAAGACCCTGTTACAGGCCAAATTGCTCATCAAAGCGGAGAAGAGCTCATTTTATGCTAACACGGTTTTTTCTTGGGGTTCATTGTTTCTGAGGGCAAGGTCTTCATGGATCCCGAGAAGGTCTTTGCTGTACTTAATTAGCCTACCCCTAACTCGGTAAAGCAGGTTCAGCGTTTTCTCTAGACAGTTCTGGTGGCCAGGCATTGATAAGGATGTGCGCGAGTTTGTTGCTGCATGTCCTGTTTGCGCCCAGAGTAAGTGTTCTCTACTTTTACCTTTGGGGTTGTTGCGGCCCCTACCTGTACCCAGGCGACCTTGGAGTCACATTGCTTTAGATTTTGTCACGGGATTACCCGACTCTCAGGGTAATACGGTGATACTGGTGATTGTTGACCGATTTTCCAAGGCAGCGCAAAATTTCTTGCCTTGGCAAAATTACCATCAGCGATGGAGACCACTCAATTGGTCGTTGTGCATGTTTTCTGAGTCCACAGTTTACCTCAGGATATTGTGTCCGACCGGGGGCCTCAGTTTATCGCCAAATTCTGGCGTTTTTTTTGTGCCCAGTTGGGTGCGTCGGTTAGTCTTTCTTCGGGGTTTCACTCTTAAACTAATGGGCAGACAGAGAAAACTAACCAGACGATGGAGAACACCCTTCGTTACTTGGCGGCAGCTAATCCGACGTCGTGGAGTCAGTATCTTCCATGGACGGTGTATGCACACAATACTCTGCGTAATGCCTCCACGGGTCTATCTCTTTTTGAGGCCCAAGTAGGGTACCTTTCTCCATTATTCCCGGAATTAGAAAGGAATGTAGAGGTTCCCTCAGCTGGTTTTTTTGTTTGGAGGTGTAGCTCGGTTTGGAAACGAGTTCGCTCATCTCTGTTGCGAGCGTCGGCTTCTCAAAAGGCCTTGGCCGACAAACATCGCTGGACAGCTTCCTCTTATCGGGTCGGTGAGCGAGTCTGGCTCTCGTCGCGTGATTAGCCCCTGAGGATTGAGTCGCGGAAACTGGCCCCATGATACATTGGACCGTTTAATATTATCCGGAAGATACATCCAGTCCGCCTGCAGTTGTCACGTTCCATGTGGGTTCACCCCACGTTCAATGTTTCACGGCTTAAGCCGTTGCTTATCAGTCCGTTGTCTCCTGCTGAGAGACCCCCTCCTCCTTATCTTCAGTTCGTGGATGGAGGTCCTGTGTATACCATCTTCCGTATTGTGGTGGAGAGACGTTACTGTTACTGAGCAAATACTGCTGGGAGAATCCAATAAAAGGCAAGGTTTAAAATAAATAAATAAAAATTTAACAATGGATTATTTGTTCGGTTTGGTCAATCAGTGTTGGTGTTCATGGAACAGTTTTTTTTTCAGTGGTATGCATGAAAAAACAAAGACCAAAAAACTGTAAAAATAAACAGGAAAAATATTAGTTGGCCGTACCAAATACTTATGAATCAATTATCGATAAATACATTGAAATGCATTAAATATGTTTCCTTCTGTTAGATGGTACAGTATACAAACTACAGCATACATGTACATTGTAAAAAAATATATAACTTTACCTGGGTTTCTCCAGAAGAAAGACTATTCCAAAGAATGAGGGGCGCTAGAACTGAATTTTGCATTGTATATTGCTTCTTAGCCAGGACACCCTTGCAAATGTGATAATAATCTTAATGGGACTTTCTTGGTCAAACACATTTTAGATAAATAAATAGAGTAAAATGGTCCTTCTCATTGGTCATATTAGGCTGATGTTATATTGATAAGGATAATTTTGTATGTGAAGTTGCACGGTGTTTAGCGCTGTAGCCTCCGGCCTGCCCGGATCCTCTCTGTGCGGACTTTGCATGTTCCCCCCGTGTTCGTGTGGGTATCGACACTAAATTAGCTGTAGTTGTGAGTGTGTGTGTGTGTGTGTGTGTACATGTTGGAATTGCACCCTGTCCAGGGGTTTTTTCCTGTCTTGCACCCAATGCATGCCCCTTGCACCCCCTCCCCCCATGACCCGGAATTGTGGGTAAAATGGACTGATGGATGGATTTGGTCTGTGTTTACCCAGTCTTTTTTACCCAGTCTTTTTTGAGTGTCAGTCTCTTCCTCTTTGCAATAGCTCGCCTGAAGCACATCAGGTGCTGTTCCTTTTAGTTTTTTCAGTTTTTTACAGTGCTGTATATTTTGTCCCGTAAAAGTAAAGCAAATCTTACGTTTTTATTCCTGTCAGAGAAACAGGTCTTCGGTGCCCGTGGATTGTGGGTGGCTCTCCTCCAAACGCCGCTCAAGTGCTCTGTGAAGTCAATGCTTGTTTTCTGTACTCTGTAACTGTGCGGATGCTGAAATAGTTATCTTGTGTGTCGGGAGATTATGGAAAGGGAACGATTCGCCAAGAATAACGTGATGCGAGCGAGAGGCGCACTTCACATCGTACCTCGTTAGACGGATTTATTCGTGACTCATTTGTCTAAATAATTTAGAGAGAGATTAAATCTTAACATAAAGAGACTGTGAGAGCCGGGGCGGGGGGTTTGAGTGCCATGGCGTCCCTGTGTGGTTTAGGTTGAGAAGGGTCTGGAGTTTATTAACACTTCAGATCTCAGTGTACCGTGAATCAATCAAATCTCCTGGGTCTTCAGGTGAGGAAATGAAACAGAGGCAATGAAAAAAAAGGAAAAAAACACTGCGGGATCTTTCTCTTTCTCTCTCGATCGCTCACTCTCTCTTTCACTATGTATCTCTCTCTATCGCTCACTCGCTTTCTCTCACTTTTTATCTCACTCTCTTTCTCTCTGACTCTCTCTTTCTTGCTCTCTATCTCTCACAATTTGTGCTTTATATCCATGCGATCTGAGTACAGTACAGTACTTTTGTTACATTTGGGATTTTGTGTAAAAAAGAAGAAAACTACAATACAATTACACATTGGGCCTCATTCATAAAACGTGAGCAGAACAAATTTGTACGAAAATCGTTTGTATTGACATTTTTTCCCGTATTTTGGTATTCATCAACATTTTCGTATCTGAGATTTGTTAGTACCTCCGAACAAAATTTACACCTGCTCCGGAGCACATGTACCTCATTCGTAAATGCAGAATGCCGGTAAATGTAGCTTCTGAGTGATAATTAGAATTTTAATTTATTTTTATTTTTTGTTAAATTCACAAAACTAAATGTAGCTTTTGGAATACACATTGCAAACATAATAAATTATGATTGTAAAAAGCAAACACTTTAGATTACGCCTATTAATCCATTGTAAACTATGAAGCTGTTTAATTAGACCCAAAACGTAGTCTAATGAACGCTTCCAGTAGCCTACTATTTTTTATAAATTACAAAAAATTTAAATTCTACATGACCTTACATAGGCTATGCTATAACACATTTAACCAATGCACGAAATGTGTTTTAAAGTGGCTTACATGTCTGTAGCCAGGGTTGCAATTGTGGTCAACAGCTTAATCCAGCTAATGCCAGTGTACATCCAGTTCCCCTATAAGATGCAAAGACAGGTTGAGGTAAAGCAGGATTTTTATGAAATTGGCAACCTGTCCAATGTTATCAGTGCCATAGACTGCACACCCCAGTGCACGTTTTTGTTGAAAAGTCAGTGAAACGCTGTCTCGCGTTCAAAGGGAAAACCGGATAAACTGGGATAAACAACTTTATTTAAAAGTGAAAGCTTATTAACCGGTTAGAATATAACCAGCAGGCTATATCCCGGCAAAACCTGAGCTGTGTGGGACACACTCATCAATGTGACCACAAATTAGAACGCGCCAGATAGATTCTATTCTGATTCTGATTTCTGTGTCAGAATAATTTTTTCTTTTGCTTTTTCTGGGCCATTCTGACGAGATATGGACCTTTAAATGGAAGTGGCAGCCTCCATATAAGGCAATTCATGGACGTGGATTTATGCTAATCACAAAATAACATGGATGTGCATTGTAAGTGAATACGAAAAAATCTACCTTTTCCACACGGTTTGATGAATCCGGCGTAAATTTTTCGTATCAACTCCCTTCGGACATAAATGTACGCGTATATTTAGGGACGCTTCATGAATGAGGCCCATTAGCCACAATGTTAAACACATAAGAAGATAACCTTCAGCTGTGCACTTACTCATTATTTCTGTGCCTCCTGTTCTTGAGGCTGTTGTTGTATAACCACATTGATGTGTCATTTATTATACATCTGATTCTTACATATGATTGCACTGAGCATTTTTTTTCAACGGGTGAAATTCCTCAATAGGATGTGACATTGTTCCATAGAGTCAGCAAAAATGCACTGAAAACTCCCTTTTCAGTCTAGAACTCATGTTTTTTCTCCTTTGGTTTCTCTTGGTCTTAAAGGTCTTATGGCCCCCTGTCTCTACGATGGCACTAATTAGTTTGTAGCTTGGCTTATCTCCAGCTCTAGGGCTGGTTTACCTAGAATATTAAACATGCCTTTTGCGAGTGACTTTGTTTTAATAGCCTCTGATAAATGGCTAAATTGAAAATTATTTTCCTCGGTTTGTAGACCTTGGTCCTTTAGCTTGGCAGATTAATCACTTACCTCAGTGGCATAGCCAGGAGCTCATTTCATTTTGCTAATGTTTCCAGAAAGGCATTAAAATGCGTGCCTTATTGTGCGCAACAAATTACGACCATCGTTTCTTATTTAAATTTCAGAAGGGCTGTAACCCTTCCTTTGGCATATTGACGACAGGCCAACGGCCAACAGCTGTAGGGAGGATGCGATAACCGGGTGGGCTCTAATTTTATCTTGTAAGCCATATACGTCCTCGGCCAATCGAAAATGCTCATTCGAAGCCATTCGTTCCAGAAAAAGACATAAAATGAGAATACTTTACCACTCAATCCGTGAGAAGCGGAAGCGGAAGTGAGATAAATGTGTTGTGTCTGTTCTGTCACTCGACGCCCTTATATCTGTAATCATACGTGTTAATTTTGCCCACAGAATTGATGGGAAGGCAACACCAGCAAATAAAGCCTGCTTCTATTCAGAAGATACAGTTGTTTACCGCTTTTTGAAAGTGTTCCCTTCTACTTCAATTCACCTCTCCAAATACAGTAGACCGTATACCGTGAAAATATGTCGGTTTGTCGAACCAGATCGCTATTACATACTGGACATAATCCATTGGTTAATCTTGAAAATGTCACGAGGCACGCTTGTATATTTATTAATGTGGCATACCCACTGAGGAGATTTTTAAATGCATGAGGAACCAACACGTTTTGTTTGCTAGCCTTCATCAGGATACAATAAAATATAATAAGCCAGTGTATATGCAAATTGGCCTACAGCTAATTAGTGAGAGTGAACAGGTGCACTCCCATCAGGAGTGAGCAAAGAAAAACTCTGCGCTTGTAAATGTACCGTGATTCACCCTGAGCCCAATCATTCAAAGTTGGAAAGAGAAGAGGAAGGAAGAGAATATCCTTTCTCTGTGTTCCGTAGGCTCTTGAAATGCCTATTTTGCATTAAAAGAGGGGGTGTGGTGCTGTGCTACTATGCTAGTGAGTTAATCATCTGCCATCCGGCCTACTGAAGCTCGGTCTAGTGGCACTGTCAAAGACACTATTATAGACTGACCAGATGGCCAGCTTCTGCATTCTTTCCATACTTTTTTTTTTTCTTAGGGACAGAAGGCTCTGGTTAAAAACATAAGTTTCCAGTGATTTGGGCCATTCGCTGAGACTTGGTCAAAATTTTGAAAAGATGCATACAATATGTTTCAGCAGCAGTGGAAGAGAGACATATCTCTTGATGTTAAGAATATAGAGTTCACCATCTGGTGAGACTATAATGATATAGGTGATGATGTCCCTGAGGGTCAGAATTTTCTAACATATAGCTTATGCTAGGAATGTGGTTTTTCCCACAACCTTAATGTAGTGTGGAACCTGGCATTTATTCAGATAAATGTGTTTCTGTGGTTCAGACGACAGGTCTGTTCTGATTGGCTCGTTATTGAAAAGCGTTGCGGCCCCCGGCGGCTATAACAAGAACCTCTGAAGCAGATGTGAGGCGTAGGTTACAGAGGGTTAAATCGACACAAAAATGCATTCAGCATTTTTGGGAATAATGTGTTCATCAACGCTGACGTAATATTCTGAGCAGCCTTTTTGATTTATTGAATTTCAAATCTCTCAGTTCCTGTCAGGAAATACAGAGCTGCTGATAGCTATATTGCTGAAATGGGGACCATATCAGCCCTGCCTGATGGGTTTTTTGTTGGTCATGTCCCTCCTGAATCACTATTTCATTATATACTGCATAAACACAGTGGGGAGTGTGTGTGTATTCTCTGTTTAGTTATTTTTGGTCGCTTGTTTATTTATTAATGTGCAATAAATTTTTTCTACTTTCAGTTTTAATATGTTGCATAAATGATTCTGTTTCATCAAAGGAAAACTGCATGAACTTCTCGGCATGAAAAGAAGAAGGCGATTGTCAGTGAGGACCGGTATCTTTAAAAGTCAGCAGCGTTTGATAAAGAGCCAACGCCCAGTCGTGTTTTCACAGAGAAGTGAAGCCGAAAGAACGGTTCAGGATAGCAGAGTTCGACTGAAGTAAAAACGAATGAACAAACAAACAAACAAAAAAAAAAACAGAAAACAACCATTTTTGGTGCTGCGAGAGAAGCTGGAGTTTCATTCGCTCTGTAGTCATTTCACTCACTCATATCGTTCGCTTCTATCTCTGGCAGTTACCAGAGTTCAGAGGAAAGCGTTTCCCCTGAGCGAGTTTATTGTGCGCCAGGCCCTCTTTTCTGTTGCCGCCAGAATGCGCCGCCATTCTCAGAGACTCCCGACATTAGCGCTGATGAGATGATTGTCCCGTCGTGGTCTGGAGGACAGAGCTTGTTTTGTTTTGTGGGGGAGGGGGTGGGGGGAGAGGGTGTGCGGGGGGGTTTTAACGAATGGGCAGTGGTAATTAATTTTCCACCAGCCGAGGTACAGCTTGGCGGCAGGCTCACCCGCTGGCTTAGATAATAACCACTGTGATGAGGCAATGAAGATACTGGCGGCGCGGCTCGTGTGATGGGCGGCAAGCAACGCCTCTTTCTCTCTGTCCTCCTTCTTCTCATCCCTTCTTCTCCCCTCTCCCTCCTCCTCCTATCCCTTTCATCCCTTCATCTTTTACTACCAACTTCCTTTTCTCTCCTCTTCCCCCTTCTCCCTTTATCTCCCTCCTTCCTTTGTTTCCTTTTGCTTTTCTTTTTTTTTCTCCCTCCCTTCCTGTCTCCCTCCTCTGGGGAAAACACGTAAGATGTGGCGTTTGTGCGTCCGTGGATAATCTGCATTTTTATGAAGCCCGCATCACGTTGGTGATTGTGACGGGTGTTTTTCAGACCCACATGACAGTGGAAGAACTGGATGCGCACGGATGAAGCGTGCGATTGCGCCGTCTCCTCCCCTGTCACAAGTGCTGGGATCTGAGGGGAACACGGCACAAATGTGGCTTGACGACAGACTTCATTAAACAACCGCGCATGCAGTGAAAGGTTTGGAGGTCAGTTGCCGCATTGTGCCTGTTTCGAGCTCAGCGCAGGATGATAAATGATGGCACACGAATGTAGAGGTGCCCTGGGGTTAGTGACTCTCATGTACATCCTGACAGGAGGTCAGATGGAGAGCTTTGTGTGACCAGCAGTTAACGTATGATTGCTGAGATCAATCTGAGGAGGACAAAGAGAGAGTGAGAGAGAGAGAGAGAGAGAGAGAGAGAGAGAGAGAGAGAGAGAGAGAGAGAGAGAGAGAGAGAGAGAGAGAGAGATAAGAGAGAGTTTTTTATAGAGGGTACTCGTGATTAGTTATTGTCTGGAAAATACTAAACCAGTGAAGCTCACTGGTTGGCCATACCAGATATTTGTATGGACAGCTCATTTAAATAAATATATTGACCATTAAAACAGTCATGCACACATTGTAAATTTGCCAGTTACAGTGAGCACCATAATTCATTTGACAGTGACACAATTTTTGTTATTTTGGTTCAGTACTCTATCATTTTGAGTTTGAAAGGATACAGTGACAATTAGGTTGAAGTGCAGACTGTCAGCTTTAATTTGAGGGTATTTTCATCCATATCAGATGAACCGTTTAGAAATTATAGAACCTTGTGTACATAGCGCCCCCCCACATGTGTGTGTGTGTGTGTGTGTGTGTGTGTGTGTGTGTGTGCATGCGTGTGCATGCGTGTGTGTGTGTGTGTGTGTGTGTGTGTGTGAGCGTGTGTGTGCGTGCGTGTGTGTGTGTGTGTGTGTGTGTGTGTGTGAGCGTGTGTGTGCGTGCGTGCATGCGCATGTGTGTGTAATACTCATACACTCATGGAGTCTTATTTACAGTGCTTGCTCTTATAGATTGCTGTTGTGTGCTGTACTTGGCCTCTACAAACGCTTTTCAAATTGTGTCGTATTGTATTTCTGCAAATGCTTTCAAATTTGTAAATAAGCACCAAGATCCCCAAGATGAGAAAAGCAATATTTAATCGATATAAAAGCTTTGGACAATTACAGAAAGGCAGTAAGGCTAGTACATAAAAGACCTGCAGTATTTACTGAACACTGGGCCCATCTTTTTTTTCACTTGGCTGTTTGCTAAGGTTTCTATGCTCCATCAAGCTCTCTTACCCAAACCTTATGTGAATTCATTACATGGATGTAAACATTACATTGTTCAGATAAAGAGCTTGTTCTGGCATTGTTTGTTTTTGTCTGAGATTAGGCCAGGGTGGTATTCCACAACGCAGGATAACTGAGTTAGTTGGATAACTACACTGAGTAAAATCCAGAAGTAAGTAAAAAGAGCTGTTCTGGATTTTGCTCAGTGCAGTTATCTGGCTAACTCAGTAAAGGCCCATTTATGCTCCCTTCACGTATGAAAATCTATACGTCCGTTTCAAACGATGTTCCCGTCACTGCTCACATACTTCCATGTGTTCTTTACGTTGGCATGGATGTTAAGCAATACCTCCACTAAAGAGCACTGCACTAGTTCTGCCATTTTTAAAGTTTGGAAAGTTTCTTCTTTGTCGTGTCCATATCATATGTCTGGTCGTGTCTCGCTTGAACTACTGGCTACACTGCCCCCACGATTTCTGGTGGTACTGCTCCATTTCATCTGTAGGCTCCGTCCGTATTCATATGCGTACTTTACGTTCAGCATAAATGGGCCTTAAGCCTGCTTTGTGGAATATCCCCCAGCTCAATTTTCAGAGCTTTTGATGAGAGTCTATTTAATAGAATGTTAAGAAATCTTTACAGAAATGATATAGCTCAAGAAAGTAGACCTGATTTGAAGTCATGCTTAGCGTTACATCTGAGTTTGACTTTCTCTGGCAAAATTATGCTTCCTAGATATGCTGAGTGGCCCATCTGTGGCCTTAACTTAATATTAAAATGTAGCTTTATGAATCGCATTTGAAGCAGTCATAACATGCGAGAGTGCAGTGATTGTCTCTTTTGTTTCACATGCCAAGATGATTTACATTATAAACCTGCCTCAGACTTTTCTCACCTCTGACCATATTCATTGTTTCTTTAATAAAACAATTTTATCAGCCAATTTTTTTGAAAAGTTTTTAATTTTTGTGACGCTGCAGAGTCTATAATTTTAGTTCATATTTAATCATTTAAGAGCATTAAGGCCTTCCAGACAAAAGCAAAGCTACTGGGGTGCCGTGGTGGTACAGCGGTAAAGACACCGAGTTTCAGTTGGTTCAGTTGTACTCTGAAAATCGGGGTTCGAGCGGCAATTGGCAGCTTTTTATAATTAGTCTTCAAAGTAAGATACCATCATTCAACCAGGAACTGCAATTACCAAGTCATTTTTTTTTACGCACATCAATATTATTGATTTTCTATGCATTTATATGGACATGCATCATAAATAGTTTACGGTTATTTGAAGACCTTTCAAAATAAGACCCCCGACAATGTTGTCAGTCACGATTGCTTCTGTACACCGATGATGTTTTGACCTGTCAATCTGGAATCTCGTTTAGACCTTCTGGGAAAATAAAGGTCAAACTAATGCAGGAACAAATACTGTACGGAAGCAATGGCATTACTGGCAAATTCCCATGCAAGTCGGGCCACCTGCATACAACAGCTGGTATTTTAACCAGAAAGCTCATTTCGTGAAGCAAGTTCCCAAAGCATTGCTCTGATTGGAGCGATTGAATGGGGCACACCGCCGTAAGAATGATGTCATTTAGAACACGGAGAATTGCACTGGCGTGGCTGCGATACATCATAAATTAGTTCACATTTTACATAACGTTGTTCCTTTGTACACTCAAAGCATGACGATTATGTCAAATTAGGAAAACATAAAAATAGGTTTAAGCGGCGCTGCTGGAGTCTTTTTCAGTAGGCCTACGGTGTTCATTCATTAAGCACCACTGAAGTTAAGTTTCCTCACCAAAACACTATAAAGAATCCATAGCAAACACAAGCGTTCTGCTCCATTTAGAGGCCTTTGAATTTGTTTCACGGTAATGTTCTTATAAATCACAGAACATGAGTATACTCCGTTATGCATCTGTTTCCCATGATTAGCGCCGTTTGTTTTTATGATAAGAAGGCTATATTTAACACACCATAATGGTGAGATCCATCAAAAGCGGTGAACACAGTGGTGGCTCAAACCAAGAAGTACTGTGGCTCCATGTAATCATGTAATCATTCTGTCTCGTCAGAAACGAGTAAAGGGCTAAAAGGGCTAGGAAAGTTAATTTTTTCTGGAGTTTATAAAAATATATTTCAGTTTAAATTAATGTTTTTGATTCACCCTTGTACAGCGAGGGCTTTCAGTTTACACATGAGAAGATAAATTTCACAGTGTTTATTTACAGTTATTAACATAAACATATCAGTTTTTATATCAGGTACTAAGATATTTATATTAGCCAGGTTAGCTCGTGTAGCAATACTCATATAAGAAGCTGTGCAAGCTGTACAATTTCAGGTTGCGTGGCCATAGAATTTTTTTTTTTCAACCAAAAAGAATGTTAAACATAGTTTTTTATGAGTAATCAGGTAATATACACACATACAACCTCTGGAAGCATTTTACTAATTAGCAGCTCAATGAGATCTGTTCAATGAGCTGTGCTTCGTTAGGGTTGGAGTGAAACCCTACAGGAGGGTAGATCTCCAGGAACAGGGTCAAAGACCACTGGCCTAGGCAGTCGACTGTCGTCATTGTACAATGTATTATGTATCTTACACATATGGCACAAGACATCTCGGTATAAGTTCAAGTTTTTTCTTGACTTCTGTTAACCAAGTTTTGGCACCAAAAAATGTTTCAATCAGAAGGCTTGTTGGCTGACTGAGCACGATGTTCTACTTTATTCTGGAGCCATGTTAAATGGGCCCAAGCACAAATTATTCAGCAATCCTTGAAACTGGTTTAAAAATGAATATTGTCCCCTTAGCGTGAAGTAAATAATTTCTGAAATGTAATATCCTGTCTTGTCATGATATAATATCCTGTCTTTATCTTGTTTTGTGACATTGTTATTTTTTTCCGTAATTGTCTACTTTTTGTCTTGTTTTGAGGTGTGTTTGCAGGGTTGGCACGGAGATTGGGTTGTTTGTTTGTTTGTTTGTTTGGCTGGTTCTTGCTGAAGTGATGTGGCTCTAATGTCTGTAATTGAGATAATGGCTCTAAATTTAGCGCAGGATAATTGGCGGGCTTCTGATTTTCAAAGCAAAGCCTTTGACAGCTGGCCAGCGTCCGTGATGTCTTCACAGATCCCCCTCCTCCGAAAATGTGGGACGGAACGTCCGATCCTCTTTCTCTCTCTCTCTGAACTGTGAGTGTCCCGCGGACAGACGAGTGCTGGAATGTTTTAATTTGAAAGAGCAGGAAAAACCACTCAATTGGCCTCATTTATGAAGCGTCCCTAAATATACATGTTACAAAACATTTACGCCAGATTCATCAAACCGCGTGAAAAGGGTAGATTTTTTCGTATTCACTTACGATGCGTGTCCACGTTATTCTGTGATTAGCATAAATCCACGCCCATGAATTGCCTTATATGGAGGCTGACACTTCTATTTAAAGGTCCATATCTAGTCAGAATGGCCCAGAAAAAGCAAAGAAAATAATTATTCTGACACTGAAATCGAAGTTTTATTAGCAGATGAAAAAATAGTTTAATATTGTCAGTAGCGGCGTCATGAACTGGTAAAGTAAAGGCCTAGCAGGAGATATAAATTATATAAATAAATTTAACGCTATTCATTTTGTAATTCTGTTGAAATCGGGGAATCACATGGGCTACCTTATTTTAGAATCTCTCTGGCGCATTCTAATTGCGGTCACATTGATGAGTGTGTCCCACACAGCTCAAGTTTTGCCGGGATATATAGCCTGCTGGTTACATTCTAACAGGTTAAAAACTTTAACTTTTAAATAAAGTTGTGGCAAGGTCGAGTGCCACCGCTCGTGAAATGACTGGAGACACACAGAATTATTTCTTTCTTTAACAACCCACTGGGTTCTTTTAATTTTTGCTCTTTTTCCTCCTTCGGCTCTGGCTTCCCGGAGCTTTTACCTTCTCCGTCCACAGCCAGCCCTGTTTGTCCGCCCGCCTCTCCCTTTTCAAGCCCCGGCTCACTGTCATAGCAATCAGAAACAATTAAACCATTATTCAATCACGTTTCCCTGTGATGCTGATTAATTTATGACAGCTGTGGCTCAGGGTCCGAGAGCCGCTCAGCTCACTCTCTCTCTGCATGCAGAGGCTAACCACGCCCACCCTGCCACAAAAGTTTACCTGGTTTTCTCCCTGAACACGAGACGGCGTTTCACCGACTTTTCAACAAAAACGTGGACTGGGGTGTGCAGTCTATGGCACCGATAACATTGGACAGGTTGCCAATTTCATAAAAACCAAGCTTTATCTCCACCTGGTTTTGCATCTTGTAGGGGAACTGGATGTACGCTTGCATTAGCCGGATTAAGCTGTTGGCCACAATTGCAACCCTAGCTACAGACATGTAAGGCACTTTAAAGTTTTGTTAATTGGTTAAATGTGTGTTTTAATTAGCATAGCCTATGTAAGGTCACGTAGAATTTAAATTTTCAGCAATTTAAAAAAAATAGTAAGCTACTGGGAGCCTTCATTAGCATTTATTCTTGTGAATTTAACAAAAACTAAAAATAAATTCATATTCTAATTATTTTTCAGAAGCTACATTTACCGGTAATCTGAATTTACAAATGGCGTATGCGTGCTCCAGAGCAGATGTAAATTTTGTTCGGAGGTAGGCAACTAAAAAATCTCAGATACGAAAATGTTGATGAATACCAAAATACGGGCAAAATTGCAATCACGAACGATTTACGTACAAATTCGTTCTACTCACGTTTCATAAATGAGGCCCAATGTGTGTGTGTATGTATGTACTGAGCTGGGGCCCATTACGTTTCAGTTCAGGAAATAAACTGAAATCAAACTCACAAACTCAGTATTCCATATAGAACATTATGGAGAATATTTCATTTCATCAAAAGGGTGTCAATTCTTTTTCTTAATTGAAATAGAATTGACTACAAGCCTGAATGTTTTTTTGATGTTGTTTTGCCTTCTTTGACCTGAGAGCTATGGTGGAAACTTTTTAAGCCTTAGCTACTCCACATATAAACAGTGAGCAGGGCAAAACACTATGCCCCTCAAAGATTGAATTGCAAAAAAACCTACAATCTCTTGTTCTTTTAGAAACCTTTTTAAGTCTTATACATGGATTTTATTAATGTTTTATGTACTTGTTTTCTTTGGTATATGTTTTCTTTGGTATATGTTTTCTTGTTTTCTGTGTATGTTTCACTGTTGAGTGTTAATGTGCGACTGCTTTGTACTTGTCTCTCTGAAGTCTACATGTATCTATTTGTTCGCAGGTCTCTCTTGTAATAGAGATCTTGATCTCAATGAGACTACCTGTAAAAGTAAAGGTTCAGGCCTTTCTCTGCAGTTCTATTCATAGCTTCACAATTGCTTTGAGCCAGGCTTTTAAGAATCCTCTAGGACTCAATATGTTCTGAAGTGGGCACTGTGGCATGTGTATTCTGGGCTCAGAGCCAGGACCACCAACTTCCACTTATGAGCTGAGTACAAGTCCCAAGACCTCTGCGTTTTAGCAGTAGAAACTAAATTTCTCAGTGGTACAGCGATAGGTACATTCTCAGAAAAAAAACCTTCAACTCAATAGGGTTCCTCACACAGCGGAGCCTTTTGGAACCCTTTTTTTTCGGTGAGTGTAGATAGGCTGCTAGAATTAACTACAAAATTGCCTTACACTACAATGAAAGCAAGTTTATTTTGTGTGTGTGTGTGTGTGTGTGTGTGTGTGTGTGTGTGTGTGTGTGTGTGTGAGAGAGAGAGAGAGAGAAAGAGAGAGAGACCTTGATTCCTCCTTTCCTCCTTTCCTCCTTTCCCCACACCAGGCTCTCCAGTTTTATGAAGGAAAAAGTGATGTTATATTTATATTTGGTGAGTGCCGGCTGTCTCTTTTGGAAAGAGGATTGAGGGCTGGATGGTGCCAAGCCATAAAAACCATCCCTAATGGGTCATTAGCCTCACTGAATTTACTGGTGTTTCTAGACCCGATCGATCCCACCACACCACACTACCAACACCCTAATTCCCATACAACTGCTCTTTTTTGCTCTTTGTCCTGCAGAAAATAAGCTTGCCGGGATAGGATGGCACGAGATGAGACGGGGCAACAGTTCCTCCAAGATTTATCTCCCAATAAGTTCCCCTGGGATACATTTTTGGAACAATCAAATGTTTCCAGACTCCCCATCTGCATGAATTATAAACACCAGCAGGGAGAATGGAATCAACTGGCCTTCGTGTTCAAAGTGCTGCCATTTGCATTATAACCCTACTTCACGGTGCAATTTCCCTCTCTTAACTCCATCACAGCTTTACAGCATTTAGGCTTGTTCAGTTAGTTAAAGAGTTTCCAGTCCCTTCTCTTCTTCTTCATCTTCCTCATCCCCACACCCACCTCTGAATTCTGAATTGGACCCACGCCTGCCCTCAGTGAACTCTTTAGTCAAAACATCTCACGCACACACACACACATACACACACATATACACGCTCCCATGCGTACACACATAGTCGGCAAAAACCACTTGCGCTAAAGATAGGCAAAGAAAAACAAATGTTATAAAAAAGAGACATGAAGGAGCATGTCTCAAAACTTGTAGTAAAACACAAAGGAAGTGAAGTATTAATTAGAAGGGTTTCATTTTATTTATTTATTTATTTATTTTTTAATCACAGATCAGTGGCCAGCTATAGGTGCACATCGCCACTCCGCCGCATTGGCTGGAACCGTCACCTGGGAAACCAGCTGTCGCCTCTTTTTATAAAAGCAGCTCTGGCTATTCAGTTTGCATTAATTTTGTCGATATGCATGAAGCTTACAGGGAGAGTTAAAGGTCAGACGATGTTAAATAGAATGGATCTTGCTCAAAGAAAATCTTGAGTGTATCGAACTTCAGAAGGGTAGAAGTCTGGGAGAACCGGATCCATATCAAGGTGAATGTATTGAGATTGTCGTTCTGTCAGCACTCCCCCTCGGGCCACAGTAAGGTATTTCTGGTCTGTTCATTGCTTGCTAGTTCAATTTTTCGAGGCAGCGCACAATAAATAATTAAGCAAAAATCAATTAACAACACAATTTTTTTTTTTCATAGTGTACATAGCGCCTTTGAAATTGACAGTCTTGTTCAGTCACCACTAATTGGGTGTGCGATTTTTCAGATTTGAGAGATATTGATTTGATATTGATTCGATATACCCTTGGCTTCCTTTTAAACCCTTCTAACCCTTTTATGGCCTCATTAGAAGTTATATGTGAAGAGTCTGTAGCTAGGAATGGATTCTGCGTCCATCACTTGACTTTTGTAAGAGAAGAAGAAGGGTATGTATACTCAATGGGCCACATTTATGAAGCCTTTGTAAATATGGGCATACATTTATGTACGAAACGAGTTGGTACGAAATATTTTACCCGGATTCATGAAACCATGTGGGAAAGGCAGATTTTTTTCGTATTCACGTAGGAAGCGCGTCCACGTTATTTTGTGATTAGCATAAATCCACGCCCATGAATTGCCTTATATGGAGGCTGTCACTTCCATTTAACGGTCCATACCTCGTCAAAATGGCCCAGAAAAATCAAAGGAAAGAATAATACATTTATTAGCAGATGTTCAATCAAGGAAAAACATTAAGTTTAGTATTGTCAGTACCGGTGTTATGAACTGGGAAAGTAGCTAAAGGCCTAACAGGAGATAACATGTATGATCCCCTCTCACACAAACTGTTAAAGTAGTAAAATAAAAAATAAAAATGTATTGACATTAAATTGGAATTAAAAAAAACATAGCATAGCTGCGCATCTACGTCTGCGGCGGATGAGCGAGCGCATTGCATTATCGACGAGCGAGTGCATTGCTTTATCGCAGCCTGGAAATAAATTAAACGTTATTCATTTTGTTGGGGTTCTGTGCATGTGAGATGTGGTTTGAAATCGGGTGATCATAAGCTACCTTATTTTAGAATCTCTCTGGCACGTTCTAATAGTGGTCACATTGACGTGTGTGTCCCATTGAGCGAAAGCCAGAATCGAGCTCAGGTTTACGTACCAGGATATTATAATATAGCCTGGCTACATTCTAACCGGTTAAAAAACTTTCACTTTTAAGTTTATCCGGTTTTTCACCTGAACACGAGACGGTGTTTCACCAACCTTTCAGCAAAAACGTGCACTGGGGTGTGCACCGTCTATAGCATAGATAACATTGAACAGGTTGGCAATTTCATAAAAACCCCGCTTTACCTCCACCTGGCTTTGCATCTAGTAGGGAACTGGATCTACGATGGCATTAGCTGGATTAAGCTGTTGAGCACAATTGCAACCCTGGAAAACATGCAAGCCACTTTAAAGCAAATTTCGTTCATTGGTTAAATGTGTATTTTAATTAGCATTGCCTATGTAAGGTCATGTAGAATAATTTTTTTTAGCAATTTAGAAAAAATTGTAGGCTACTGGGAGCGATTCATTAGATTACATTATGTGTCTAATTAAACGGCTTGATAGCCTACAATTGATTAATAGGCGTGTTCTAAAGTGTTTTTTTTTTGTTTTTGTAATTTATTATGTTTTCAATGTGTATTTCAAAAGCCACATTTAGTCTTGTGAATTTAACAGAAAATAAAAATAACTTCATATTCTAATTATCACTCAGAAGCTACATTTACCGGCATTCTGAATTTACGAACGCGTTACATGTGGTCCTGAGCCTGTGTAAAATTTGTTAGTAGCCTACGTGCGAACAAATCTCAGATACGAAAACATTGATGAATGCCAAAATACGGCTGAATTTGCTAATACGAACAGTTTACGTACAAATTAGTTCTGCTCACGCTTCATGAATGAGGCCCAATCAGTTTATTTTGTAAGGATGAAAACCATATCTAAAGCTTTAGCTGACCAGCGAGACACAGGGCATTTCCAAAGCAAGACATTGCCATTTAAAACAATCTCAAAAGCTGTGATTGAGTTGAATCCACTTCATTAGTAATCATTTTCCTAGCATAAATTACAAAGGCACCATATTCAGGGCATCAGAACAATACCTCCTTTATTTGTTATTTTTTCCAAAAAGTACTTGGCCTTTTTCTATATTTTCCCTATATCTATTGACAAGCTCAAGGGAGAACAGAGACTACATCTCTCTGCAAAACAAGGACCAGCATTAAATAATGCAACGGCCAACATAATGGCTTTCTGATTTTCATGTCATTATATTGATGCATACAGAGACAAAGTGACACAATTAGCATAAAAACAGAACACCTGGTCAGACCTTGTCTTAAGTGGGTGCTGAATGAGGCCCCAATGATGACCCGGTGTGTATAAACAGCCATTGAAAAGCTTAGTCTTTTTAAATATCACAACCGTATTATGAATAAAGTAAGCTATCACACATTCATTTGCACTAGAAGTATGGCCAGACACAATTATGTTATTATCCTATGTCCCCTGAGCACAATCAACATTTGGTGAATAAAAAAGTTTTAGAAAACAAAACAAATAATGACTGTTTTATATTTTAGCTTTAAGTCATTCTCGATAAACAAAATCATATTTTACCAACCATAAAAAAAACCTGATATTTTATTGTGCTTGCCTTTATTTAGCATCATTGCATTTGCTTGTCAGTCAAAGCATGAATAAATGTTGATTAAATCCAGGCCATTATTTATTTATTTGTTTATTTATGTATTTAATAAATAGATTTCCAAGATTCTTCCTTGAATCTATCCTTGACAAGGCATGAGAGATTGGAGATTGGCGATTTTATAATTCACTGTAATATGCTCGTTCATTATATTATATTAGATCATATTGTGTAATGTAAACACTATCACTTTCCATCTTAGTATTTTAAAGTGTGCCATCGAGTGAATAAGCGTGGCAAGCAATTACCACTGAAATAGCATCAGAGAGATTTGTAGCCTCCATAAGTTTCATCTTCCATTATAATAACCGTAAACAGAAGCAGTTTTATTGTCTGAAGACCATATTGGATGTGTTCTTGAAGCAATTTGATTTATGAAAAAGACCTGATGGAGTCTGCAGTTTGTGATTCAATAAAGGGATAAACACAATTACAAGCTACCAATGGAAATTAATAGGTGACTGTTCTGTTGATGTGTGGTGAATGTTCTGGCACAAAATGGCTGCCAAGCATCATTCAGGTGGGTTGTATACATTAGTGGTGGTTCTCCATCATCACTGTAAAGCACTTTTAGCATGAGAAAAGGACTTTATAAATACAAGGCATTATTATTATTATTATTATTATTATTATTATTATTATTATTAGTCAATGACAAATTCTCTCACTGCCCTTCACTGTAGTCATCACTTTTATCCTCTTCTTTCTATCCATTAATTCAATCTATATCTATATATAATCTATATTAACTCTCTCTCTCTCTCTCTCTCTCTCTCTCTCTCTCTAATGCCTGATGGTGGTCAGCCATAACATTTGCAGAAAGTTTGGTGTAATTACATGCTGACAGTCAATGTATAGGGAATGGCATTCTCCCACAGACACAATTGATTTTGAATATATGCCTGTATAGAAAGTGGCTGGTCCACCTGGTATGATGGGAGTGTTGCATATTTAAATATTTAAACATATTTAAATATTACCTTGGACTGCTACAGCTGCTCATTATGTTCAGGCACTGTTCTGGACGGGCCCCAAGGTCTGGTTAGGTCTGGTATTGAACCTGGACCACACCATTGGTTACGGTGGTCGGCAGCCCACAATTTTCATCTCACAATTAGCGTCTCACAATTACCATCTCACAGTTAGCAGCCCACAATTATCGTCTCACAATTACCATCTCACAATTAGCATCTCATCGTACACCAACAACCCCCCGCTGATCGATAGTCTCACATCAGCGCTGAGCTCCACTCGCAAAGCGTGGTGTGATAAGAAGTGGCAGCTTGTCAGAGGTTGCCAATAATGAGCGCTTCTGATGAATGCGATTTGCCGTTATAAATTGGGCGGGAAAAAAAAGAAGGAAATAAAGCGAAATTCTCTCTTTCTGCAGCCGTGCATCACGCCCAACAGGGATTCTCAGTATCCAGCACAGCCTCTGCCAACACATCCAATTTGTACTGTCTGGGCTGTATATCACTGTAACACAGCTACATCAGACAAACCATTCCACTCTTTACACCATCCAAAAACCAAGCACTGGAAAATCACACTGTCAGAATGATCTAACGAGAAGCCCTCCAATTCCTGACAATCACCAGGGTTGGAAAACGATGCGTTTATACATTTGACACTTGCTTCGAACCTGTGGCCCACCTATGTATTCTTTTAATACTTTGATTAATCAAGGTGGTTGTGTTACAATGCAATGCAGGTTTGGCTCATTGCTTTTTGCTTTGCATTTTGGGCTGTTAGTCTTCCAAAAATGGTTTAGCTTCAGTGACCAGGTGTCCATAGTTTCAGAAAAAAGGGACCTCACTGAGTTCACCTGTCAGTCTATCATTTAATCAGTTTTAAAAATGTAACCTCATTAAATGTGAATCATTTACCACACGACACATTACGAAAACAGAGTGCATTTTTATGACATAAAAAGCTTTAGTTGATCAGGCTGATTAAGTCATAGAACATGAACATGGGGCATTTATTCTTCACAAGATGACCTATTAATGTATCCTTGAGGATAGCTTAAACCTCAGTACACATTAGAAGTGGCTAATGAAGAATCATTAACTGTTCGTTAAGATCCAAAGGATCTCCCTGCTTTCAAAAGTTGAAAACCCTCTGCATTCACTGAAGCTATATTGAGCTTTCCATAACAATGGATTTGGCAGTGTAGAATCCACACAGCTAAACCAATGAGGGAATAACTGGGGGTGAAGGTGCAACGTGTTTTCTCTCAACTGCTGTGACGTAAATAAAATATATTATTTATTTATTCTCCATTCAGATGAACAGAGCACAATTATAACACTTATTATAGTTTTAATCTCATATTTTATCTGACTCCATTTAAAATAATAATTTAGAATTTGGGTTAAACCTGCGTGGAACTCGTCCTTAATTACCAGTCCTCAATTATCAATATATGCTTGCTTGGAATCAGCATTATTGCCAAATTTCAGTTCGGTGGAGAACGCAGAGGTTGGGGGTCTAGTCAACACAATACATGCATTAATTTTATCATAGATAGTTGCGAGCCCAGGTCTGAGTGCATTTAAAGGGCTCCTTAAGGCTAATTTGACAAGAACCGGCGTAGCACGCCCATGGGTTCTCTTCACATCAAATCACCAGAACCATACACTACCAACCCTGTTTGGGGGCAGAAACTTGACTGCCTTTCCCAACTTGAGAACGCCACGTCTGTACCAGGCCGCTGATCAGTCGGTCCTTGGTCAGAATTGTCCCCCTGAATATTCAGTTATAATTTAGGCTAAAAAGGGTACAAGATGAATTAGAGTCATGGAAACCACGTTAAAGTTAAAAATAAACATAATTTAATAACAGGCAGGCAGGTCATTAACTTCAATTAAAACATCCAATTACACAAAACATAGATTTACGAAAAGAAACACAAAGTAAATATCTTACCCAGCCTGTTCAACTACACACAGACACAGAATATGCACGGTGTGGGAAGTCGGTTACAATCTTCCCTGATTGGCTTGTCTATCTTCCTTTTATGCCAAATCATGTGTTTGAACCAGGCGGCAGTGCCATAAATTAGCCTGGACAGGATGGTCAATTTGGAATTTAAACCCCACTGTTGGGGATTTTTGTGCAGCGAGAGGGGAAGAGGAGGTAATTACCAGAGAGGACATTTCATTGTTACATTGTCAGAGTTACTGAAACTATGCTTTATTAAACTTTATTTGGTATGAAATGTATTTCAGTCAATTCCTTGATTTTACCTGAATCCATACATACCAAACAGGTTAAGGTGATATAATATTATAGTGCAGTTGTCATGAGAATTCCCTCTTGATTAACCATTTTACATGCAATTCCTGTTACTACCACATAAGACAGAATGTAACAATATAAGGATCACATGCGCAATGTTTGTCGGTTTTTACATGGTTATTAACACTCTTAATATAAGTTTTAGAGTCCTGGTACAGAAGAGAATTAAAGAGTGTAATGACAGGGGTGCCCAAATGAGGGCACTGTGGTATTGTCCAATGGCTTTCCCATAGGATGTGTCCAGGTTGTGGGGTACTGGAGATCACAGATGTCCTGTGCGGACATTCCTTTCCCATTGTCTGGCTAGGGTCTGGATGCCGTAAATGCTCTTTTATGAGACATTTACAATCAGGGGAAACAGTTCCATTTGCCCTTATCTCCATCTTTAGCAGGTGGGGACATTCTTGGGAGCAACCAGCCGGATCCCAAAGGAAGTCAGAGTAACCCATTATTTTATTACAAGGCCCTCTGGTCCTTCGAAGTCAATGATACTCTCCAGTTCCCAAATGGCAGCGTTTCCTGAGTCCCACTTTTACTCCCCCCTACAGCTGGATATGAGCCAGATACAGGGCCTTTGTCCGTCGGTTACGTCACACGACTGTGAGGTGTACAATATTTTCACATCCCATTGAGCCCGGCGGGTTTTATTCATATTAATAGTGGTATAAATATCAATATGAATAAAAAAAACATACTTCTCCTTGTGCTGGTTTTGCCTGAAATATGGATTTTGATTGTATTTATGTTTATCAAATTCTTTCTTGTGTGGTGCCAGAAAGGCACCACACACCTTCTCTCTGTTCCTGTGTCTGGTGCGCTGTCCTTTCAACACCTCAGGTGACCCAGTGACCTGCCTGGGAGAGCTGCAGGACCTTGGACAGTGTCGGCTCTTTGTTAATCAGAGCGGCGGATACCAGTTGTATAATTATTGGACTCTATAAAAGGCCCTTTTCCTCCCTTCCTTTCTTCTGTCCTTAATTGCTTTACTTGACCCAGCTATGCTACATGCTAAACTGTATCCTCAAACCCATTTGCTACTTGAAAGGCTATACTTTTCTCAGCCTTTCTCTGGCACCTACTATGGCCCTTAACTTTGTATGTTTCATGTGTTTTCTACTAGAGTAATAGATTTGCGGCTACAATCTGCGCCGATGGCCTCACCAGTGACTTGGAGTAGGCTCTTTGTTACCTATAGCTTTTTGTGTGCTCTTGTTAGTACTGGGTGAAGATGCCAGGTGACCGATGAGGGGTGGGTGATCTGCTCTAGTGTGCAAAGTTCTCGGCTAACACAGAGCTAAGGCATGATGGGAAAGTTGCCCATGTTCCGTAGCTGACCCACCTGCCTGTGTGTACGCACGCGTTTGTGTGTATGAATTATGCAATTCTTTCAGACGCCAGCACAAAAGAAACATTTTGAAAAGGACTTCTGTCTTTTTTTTTGTTTTTTGGAGAGGACTGGAGGGAAGGATCGTCTTGAAGGACACTGCTTGAGGGCTTCGTTTCCATCACACAAGTGCATGAAAGTGCATTGACCCTTATCTCATTAAGGCTACATTCACATTCACACAGTATCTTTTGGTTTGACTACGGCAGCAGCTAGCTTTGCTTTGTGCCATTATCTGTCTCCTAAATGTGTGGGGCCCCATTAACTGTGTCAAGCCTGTTAAGGTATTTTAACAACCTAGCAAATGTATGTTAATGTATTTTAACCTAGAAATACAGCCTGGATGTTATGACAAAGTATCTGCATGCATGGGGGCTGAATGAGGCTCATTATCACACAACAGAATAATTCATTTGAACAAGCTCCCTCAAGGCAATAGATGAGGTTTTTTTTCTAAAAAAAAAAAGAATTCTGGGAGGATGAGAACACTAGACAAAGATAATTTCTCAAAACCCAACAGCCTTTGTTTAATGAGCTATGTGCTATTCAGCAACATGGCAAATCCACCACAAAACCCACACAATCTCTACTGTTCAAATATAACTGTTCAAAGCATGCCAATTTCTACCTTTTTATTTATCCTCTCTAATGGGCTCCAGGAAGTCATTTCACATTGCAAAGGAGGCACAATCTTGCCATTTAGAGACCACCGTATTATGGAGTGCACCAATTACTGATGCTACCATAACTGGCTCACCTTTGACCTCTCCAAAGTTAAATTCCAAGAGAATAAACTGACAACCAACATTCAGGACTAATTTATTTAGAGAATAATTCATTAGGATTTGTCTTTTGCTTTAACTGAATATTTCTGTGATCACCAAAAAAGGAGTAGGTCCGCAGTTTGACATCTGTATCCTGAGTTTGAAGCACAAGCTGCAAGGCCGGTGGGAATAGGGACCCAGTCGCAGGCATGGAGTACAAAAAAACCCAAAGTTTAACGCAAGCAATGGTACAAAAAACAGAATATAAAAAATGGTCAAAAAACAGGCAGAGGTCAGGACCGGGAAGGCACAGCAGAGGTACAAAAACAGTCCAAAAATCTGGGTCGCGAGAACACAGGCAGGAGTTGAAACCAGGAAATCCAGAAACAGAAAAACCAACCGCAACGAACAGACAAGAAAAACAAATGCAAAAACTGACCGAAACTCAGAACAGCAGACTAGGGGGAAAAACTAAGACTCGGGGGGGGGGGGAAACAAAAACTCGGGGGGGGGGGACAAAGACTCGGGGGGGCAAGATGGCATTAGTAAGTTAGTAGATTAGTAGAAAACCCTGATTCTATGGCATTAGTAGATTAGTATTATATACAAGTTAGTCGTTAGTAGATTAGTAGACCCTAATTCTAAGATATTAGTGGTTGTTAGTTAATTAGTATTATTTACAATTAAATGTAATTAGTAATGAAGGAAGGAATGAGAGAGGAAATACAGAGAAAACCGAAATCCCCACAGACTCCCGAAAAGTGTGACGAAGACAGAGAGTGACAGTAATACCAAACACAGAACAATAAAACCACAAATAATCAGAAACATAAATACATAATCAGAATAATTAAACAAGTAAAAAATACAAAACAGACAGACAGAAACTCAGAATCTCAGAACATAACACAAGCTCCTTTGTGTTTCTCTGTAGCCAATTCATTGAATAATAGAGTGGAAGTTATTAATAATGCAGTGAGGATTCCGGTTTGGTGAGCATGTGAGAGCGACGTAGTCTCCGTCTCCTGTAACTCAACTTTTAAAAAACCCGTATTTTTCTTATACCCTCAACGACCCAAGTAAGAACTGACGTTTTACAAACTCAGTATAACATCGTGTCACCAGGAATAATGTCGAAAACAGCGAAACAGTCAAAGAAGAGCGAGAACGAAGCTCCGAGTGACGGTGCTAGCCTAACTAGCATCAAAGACTTGCTGGAACAACACAGAGCTAGCATGGCAACGGATCTTAAAAACTCCTTCGCTGCCTTGGAGTCAAGACTGGAAAAAATGCAGAGCACGGTGTTAGATCACAGACAACGTATCATCTCACTGGAAACCAGTGCCGAGTCAGACGATCAGCGTATTCGTACCTTAGAGACGAGGTTGGAGGCTTTAGCCGATAGCAACAACAAGCTATTAGCGAAGACGTCGGACCTCGAAAGCCGGAGCCGCCGGAATAATATCCGAATCATTGGCCTTCCAGAATCAATCGAGGGGCCCACACGCACCATGTTTTTCTCGAAGCTGTTAGTTGAACTACTGGGGGAGGAGATCTTAGAATCCCCTCCCGAGCTTGACCGAGCGCACAGGGTGCTAACTGCCAAGCCACAGCCTGGATCGAGACCGCGGCCTGTTATTATCCGAGTGCACCGCTACCAGATTAAGGACCTAATCGTACAAGAGGCCCGCAAAAGAAGGGGGAAACTTCAATATCAAGGAGCCCCTGTCCAGATCTTCGAAGACTACGCTCCGGATGTGGTTGAAGAACGCGCAAAATACCGGGCGGTGATGGCAGAACTGTACAACCTCTCTCTCAGGCCCGCACTACTCTTCCCGGCTCGCCTTCAGGTAACACTCAGCAGCGGGACAAAGAAAAGGTTCTCCTCCCCAGAGGAGGCCGCGGCGTTTGCTTCAAGCTACAAGCAGTCCCCGAAGCCTAACTAGCTTAGCCGGCTAGGCTAGGCACACTCAACACCAAGGCAGCTCCGGTAAGACGTAAGGTCACAATTAGGTATAATTTTGACCATCAGTGTATAATGAGTCAAGCGTATATGGTCTTTATTAAATCCTAACTGTTGTATAATAAATACAATGTGACTGAAAACTCTTTGTTTTGGACTACTGGTAGCTGCTCATTACGTTAGCCATTGGCTGTCGCGCTAGCTGTGCCTCTGCCTTGTACACCTAAGGGCTAGACTGTCTCATCCAAAGACACTTTTCTGCAGCAAACGGATTTAATTTTGCACTCGGACAATTTGATTGGTTTTGTTTATTCAGTTATGTCCCATCCTGGGACACTTTTCTGGTATTATTGCCTTATCCTTTCCTTTATATTTCTTGAAGCTGCAATTTTTGCATCTTCATTTGGATGAAGAGATGCACAGTAATTGCAGGTTTTGACTGGTGTTGAGTCTGACCAAGCACAGGACTTGGTTTGTTTTGACCTGTTCTGAAGTTTAATACTGTAGTGGTAAATAATTATATTGAACACTTTTCTTGGGTCATAGTTTACTATGTAATATTTCACATAATATCTTACTTTTATATATTTTAATATATTTTTCACCTCATGTTGGAAGGGTACATTGAATATTTTGTTAAAATTAACGGGTTATGTAGAGCATAGCATGACACTTCTCGAGTTATGGGTTCTGAGATGAATCTTTGAGGTAAGATGCTTAAGAAAGGGAAGTATGAACAAGTTAGTTATGACGTTGCTAGGGGCTGGGAGGGATATGAGAGGGGACAAGGACAGGTAACCAGGTGTTTCCTCTCAGAGGGGGTGGGGGGTTTGGGGAATGGGCTGGTAAAGAGACCTGTTTTGTCTGTTTTGTTTTGACAAGGTGCACTGTTTTATGGTATGTTTGTTTGTGTAAGTTTCTGTTATCATTTGTGATGATCTCATTCTTCTTTTGCTGCCTGCGTCTTAGAATCGACCTGATACCCTTTCTACCACCCGCTGTAACATGATTGGCTCATTAGATGGAGGGACTACCGGTGGGCAAGTGGTAAGGTTTACTTCTTTAAACACAGGGGGATTGAATGCCGCATTAAAACGAACAAAGATAATGACTTATATTAAGAATCTAAATGCCGACGTGATACTTCTTCAGGAAACGCACTTGCTGAGAGCTGAGCATGGAAAGTTGAGCCGACCATGGATAGGACAAATATTTCATTCTCAATTTAATTGTAAAACAAGAGGTACAGCCATATTAATCAGGAAAAACGTTCAATTTACCTCCAGTAATATTATCACGGATCCAGAGGGTCGTTATACAATTATCTCTGGTATATTATACCAGAAGCCTGTAGTCTTAGCATCAATCTACGCCCCTAATTGGGATGACCACAGCTTCTTTAATTCAGTATTATCTTTAATTCCCAATCTAGACTCCCATACTTTGATTCTGGGTGGGGATCTGAATTGTGTCATCGACCCAGTCCTTGACAGATCGAGCTCCCGAATTATCCCACCCTCAAAGATGTCACAAACTTTGTCCGCCTTCATGGACCAGTTTGGCTATATTGATCCCTGGAGATTCACGTACCCATCCTCCCGTCAATATTCCTTTTTCTCGCATGCCCATCGTTCTTTTTCTCGTATTGATTATTTCCTAATGGATAAAAATCTTATCTCCTCACTCACTTCTGTACAATATTTACCCATAACAGTCTCGGATCACTCAGCCCTATTATTGGAGCTCCGTTTTGACCTAAAGCCCAAACATTTTAGGTTTTGGCGTCTCGACCCTCTCTTGCTTAGAGAAGAAAAATTCTGTAATCATATTTCTGACTCAATCACAGTCTTTTGCGACATCAACAAAAATGATCAGACCTCCCCATCATTGTTATGGGATACTCTGAAGGCTTTTCTCAGAGGCAAGATAATTTCATATGCTTCCCATGCTAATAAACAACGCAGAATGCGTAAGGAAGAACTAGAGAAACGAATTGCAGACTTGGATAGATCGCTAGCAGTAACAAATACTCCAGATTTGTATAAAGAGAGACTTAGACTTAAGACAGAACTTGACTTACTTCTTTCAACTGAAGCTGAACGACTACTTCTCCGTTCCTATGGATCGCTATATGAACACGGCGACAAGGCTGGGCGCCTCCTTGCCCACCAGCTAAAAGCCAGACAAGCATCCAACCAAATTATTCAGATTAGAGATGAATCAGGCACGGTGGTGACCGACCCAATTAAAATTAATACCTCATTCAATTTATTTTATCGTCAACTGTACAAATCTGAAGCCCCCGGCGATGAAACCCAAATGGACGCCTTCTTTCAAAAGCTAGACTTGCCAAAGGTTTCACCCAATGACAATCAGACGCTGGATGCTCCTTTAACACTCTTAGAGATAAAAGAAGCAATAAGCTCAATGAATAGTGGCAAATCACCGGGCCCTGACGGGTACCCCGTTGAGTTTTATAAGCGGTTCTCTAACCAACTGACCCCACTACTTCTGGAAATGTTTAACTATTCATACAGTCAAGGCTCTCTACCAGCCACCTTAATGCAAGCCTCTGTTTTTCTCATCCATAAGAAAGATAAGGACCCTCTAAACTGTGCATCATACAGGCCAATTTCCCTACTATCTGTAGATGTGAAAATACTTGCGAAAATTCTAGCACGTCGTCTGGGGCCCATTATGCCTTTAATCATCTCGGAGGACCAAACTGGGTTCATTGGTGGGAGGCACTCCTTTTCCAATGTCAGAAGGCTTCTCGGCGTCATTCATACTCCATCCTCCCCTACAGTTCCGGAGGTGGTTATATCACTTGACGCCGAGAAGGCCTTCGACAGAGTGGAATGGCCCTACCTCTTCTCCTCCTTGCAGCGATTTGGGTTTAGCACAGGCTTTATTTCCTGGATCAAATTATTGTACTCTTCTCCCCAGGCGTCAGTATGTACGAACACACAGCGCTCCGATCCTTTCCCCCTCTTCCGCGGCACACGCCAAGGGTGCCCCCTTTCTCCACTTTTATTCGCGCTTGCCATTGAGCCGTTGTCCATAGCATTGAAATCAGAAGAGGGATTTAAAGGAATAAGGAGACATGGAGAGGAGCATCGGGTGTCATTGTACGCCGATGACCTACTCCTGTATGTAAGAGACCCCCTGTTGAGCCTCCCACCTATTCTATCGATCCTGGACTCTTTCAGTGTATTCTCAGGATATAAATTGAATATCTCCAAAAGTGAGTGCTTCCCAATAAATCAATCGGCAACAGAAATTCCAACTCACCTCATACCATTTAAGACCGCTGTGGAGGGCATAAAATACCTAGGAATAATGGTCACACGATCTATGCGCACACTGAAAGAACGAAACTTCGGGGTACTGACGGCAGCAGTCAAACAGGATCTTCAAAAATGGAACCGTTTACCACTGTCTCTTGCGGGTAGAGTACAAACAGTGAAAATGAATATTTTACCAAGGTACCTTTACCTCTTCCAATGCCTACCAATCTACCTACCTCGGTCATTTTTCAATCTTATCAATAGCATCATATCCACATTCATTTGGGCAGGTAAACGGGCCAGAGCAAATAAATTCTTGCTCCAGAGAAGCAGATCATTGGGAGGCCTGGGTTTGCCCAACCTCCTTGGATACTATTGGGCGGCTAACGCACAAAAGATTTTGCTCTGGTTCACCTCTCCGCAACATAGCTGGTGCCAGTTAGAAGCTAACTCATGCTCCACATCCCTCCAGGCATTAGTTTGTAGCACCCTCCCCCTTTCTCTCGCAAATTTCACATCTAACCCCATAGTAACTAATACATTAAAAATTTGGACTCAAATCAGGAAACGGTTTGGATGGCTATCCCTTCCCCGAACTACACCTCTTTGTAACAACCACTTATTTGTGCCAGCCAGGATTGACTCACGCTTTGCAACTATGGGAAATAAAGGCCTGAGATGCTTGGGTGACTTATACATAGACGGAGTGTTCGCCGGTTTCGACCAACTATGTTCGGCTTTCAGGCTAGATAATACAGACTTTTTTCGCTTCTTCCAACTTCGTGATTTTGCACGAACCCACTCTCCGCAGTTCCCTCAAGCCCCTCTCCTCAGCGGTATAGACTTAGTACTGAAGGCTAAATCTTTGCCTAAAGGCCATGTCTCATTTCTCTATAATCTCTTATCACCAACAAATGATTCATCTGTAAACAAGAGCAGGAACGATTGGGAATCTGAACTCCAGATGAACATTTCTGATGCGCTCTGGAAAAAAGCATTGGAAGCTGTTAACTCCTCCTCGAGCTGTGCCAGACTTTCTGTTATCCAATTTAAAGTACTTTTTAGACTGCACTATAGCAGAGACAAACTTTTCAAACTTTATCCAGACAAGACTACTGAAGCTTGCGACAGATGCTCTCAGACACCCTGCAATGTGGCACACATGTTCTGGACGTGCTCCAAATTGTCTAACTATTGGCAATCTTTTTTTAAAATCTATCTCTGACATACTGGGTATATCTGTTAGCCCTTCGCCGCAGATAGCTATATTTGGTGTGCCTCCTGATGAACTTGTAACCACAGCTTTGCAGGAAAATATTATAGCTTTTGCGTCCTTGATTGCGCGCAGAAAGATTCTTCTTTTATGGAAATCCTCCCAGCCACCTTCCTTTAAATCCTGGCTGCATGATTTATTATTTTTACTGAAATTGGAGAAAATCAAATTTAGCCTTAGAGGCCGTCCCGAGAAGTTTTACTCGCACTGGAAACTGCTACTGGATTATGTCGATAAACTTCCTGCTACTGAAATGTCCCCCTGACTCTATTCGCCCGGTCCACCGACCCCCCCCCCCCCCCTTTTCGATATAACTCCATACACTCAGGCTAGTCCTGGAACAATGGGCTGATCTGTTGAACAGGAAGACGCAGGCAGCAAACAATCTATGTTACTCTATGTTGTTATGTATCTTTATTTTATTTTATTTTATTTTATTTTTTATATATATATTTTATTTATTTATTATTTATTATTATTTTTTTTTTTTCCCCCTGTGTTATCTTACATCATTCTGTGCATATTAACCTGTTGATATAATGATGTAAAGGTCTCTGTGATGGGTGGGAGGGGTGTGGGTTATTCAAAAAATGAAAATGTGACTCTCTGGTTGTATTGTTTACTGCAACTGTGATTCAATAAAAATATATATATTAAAAAATAATGCAGTGAGATAACTTGATCGTATTAGATTACTTGTTGAATTGGCAAAAATGACCAAACCAATATACTGGATTTGTGTGGCTTATATTGTGCAATTTACAGAAGGTTCTAGTGGTTCATTATATATTTCAAGGTCACAGGACAAAGACATCTCTCTTCAAGTGTGTGTGTGATGAACAGAGGAGAGAGAGAGGCTCTGCGTACACACCCACACACACACATATACATGTATACACACACACACACACACACACATATACATGTAGACACACACACACATATACATGTAGACACACATACACACACACACATATACATGTAGACACATGTGCACACACACACCCATACACCACCACATAATTTTCTGTCTCTGTTTCTTGCTCTGGGTGACTGGGTGCAGGTCTAGACCTGTTCCAGTCCAGGCACTCACTGAGCTTTACATTTCCATCAGTCAATATTCAAAAGCTTTTTTTTTCTGTTGTTAAGTGCCCTAGAGTTCGTCTTCTGTGTCTCATCCTCTCTGTGTGTCTCAGCTTGAGGCTCCAGGATTTCCACACGACCACGTGCATGTGACACGTGTGTCTGCTGGAAGCAGAGGTGCTAGAGGAGAGAGCAGGGACTCCAGAGGGGCCTAGCCATCACAATGTAGGGTTTAATTACCAGCTGAACAAATGAGCCACCGTCAACGTGATTCCATCCACACAGATGGAGAAACTGAGCATTCAGCTTAGACTGACCATTTACCCACAATGCATAGCGATATGCCAGATACTGAGTTTTCACCAAATGCCTGTTGCTGTAATGACGGCATTGATGATAGCTTAGACACTGAAACTTTTGCTCTAGCTCTGGGGTGGGGAATCTTATCCGAAAAGGGCTGGCGTGGGTGCAGGTTTTTGTTTTAGCACTAAGATACCTGATTCTACTTACAAAAGTTCTTGATGGAAGACATGACCATGATTAGTTAATTAGTTGAATCAAGTGTAATGCTGGGCTAAAGCAAAAACCTGCACCCACACCGACCCTTTTTCGCATTATAGTCCCCACCGCTACTCTAGCTCATGTATCTATTTATTTTGTGTTGTTTTGCTTATTTACCTCACAACTACATAAATAATTTTGTTTTTACTAGACTGCTAGTGTCTTCTCTTTCTGTCGTCTGCACACTGCACCTTCCTTGTTTATTTAAAAAGAAATTGTTCAAAGAAACGCTGGTATGTTGTTAAGGTAAGAAGAGTGCAGCATCTCTTTTCTCACGGCCAAATGATGCCACGCCTAACAAACTCTACTTTAATCATCAATGCGTAGGTTCACAGATGAAAGGCTTTCTTGAGCAAACCTGCTGCTGTTTCTGTCCATTTTTAAAGTGAACTTTTGTCCACTTTTCTATATCCATCTGCACATAGAAGCATGAGGAACGCCTGTATCATTGGGCCGGAAGCCTTTATAGAAATGTAGACGCTTCTTTTTCCATTTCAGAGTCATCTATCATTACCAGAGTCATAACCACAGCACAAAATGATCTCAGGTTTTACCGTACCCTTTCCCTTTGGTCCTCCAGAGATTCCACCGTGCCCTCCCAAGCATCTTCAAAGGGAAAGTTTAGCAGGAGGACAGTCTCGGAGCTCAGTGGTTTGGGGGATTGACTATTAAAACAGTCCATGCTCTGGGTTATACTCTGGCTTGCTTTGTGTACAATACGGAACCGCAAGTGAAGTCTCCCAGAGACATGAGCTCATCTCCCGCACTGGTTCAGAGCTCATCTCCCGCACTGGTTCAGAGCTCATCTCCCGCACTGGTTCAGAGCTCATCTCCTGTGCTGGTTCAGAGCTCATCTCCTGTGCTGGTTCAGAGCTCATCTCCTGTGCTGGTTCAGAGCTCATCTCCCGTGCTGGTTCAGAGCTCATCTCCCGTGCTGGTTCAGAGCTCATCTCCCGTGCTGGTTCAGAGCTCATCTCCCGCGCTGGTTCAGAGCTCATCTCCCGCGCTGGTTCAGAGCTCATCTCCCGTGCTGGTTCAGAGCTCATCTCCCGTGCTGGTTCAGAGCTCATCTCCAGCGCTGGTTCAGAGCTCATCTCCCGCGCTGGTTCAGAGCTCATCTCCTGTGCTGGTTCAGAGCTCATCTCCCGTGCTGGTTCAGAGCTCATCTCCAGCGCTGGTTCAGAGCTCATCTCCCGTGCTGGTTCAGAGCTCATCTCCCGTGCTGGTTCAGAGCTCATCTCCCGCGCTGGTTCAGAGCTCATCTCCAGCGCTGGTTCAGAGCTCATCTCCCGTGCTGGTTCAGAGCTCATCTCCCGTGCTGGTTCAGAGCTCATCTCCAGCGCTGGTTCAGAGCTCATCTCCCGCACTGGTTCAGAGCTCATCTCCCGCGCTGGTTCAGAGCTCATCTCCTGTGCTGGTTCAGAGCTCATCTCCAGCGCTGGTTCAGAGCTCATCTCCCGCGCTGGTTCAGAGCTCATCTCCCGCGCTGGTTCAGAGCTCATCTCCCGTGTTGGTTCAGAGCTCATCTCCCGTGCTGGTTCAGAGCTCATCTCCAGCGCTGGTTCAGAGCTCATCTCCCGTGTTGGTTCAGAGCTCATCTCCCGTGCTGGTTCAGAGCTCATCTCCAGCGCTGGTTCAGAGCTCATCTCCCGCACTGGTTCAGAGCTCATCTCCAGCGCTGGTTCAGAGCTCATCTCCCGCACTGGTTCAGAGCTCATCTCCAGCGCTGGTTCAGAGCTCATCTCCCACGCTGGTTCAGGTGAGGAAATGCCACGGCTCAAATAAAAAATAAATTAAATCCAAATGAGACGTGCACGTGGCCAAGGTTTTTCTCCCAGCAGCCACCGAATGCAGCTGAACCCCCCCATTTCACACTCAGTGACTGATGGCCCCTTTGAAAGCATCACACACCTAAGCTGTCTCTTGGTCTAAAGGGGAGTTGATAATTATGAATGAGGTGATTGTGTGGTATGAATGGATATGCATGGCTTGTTGTTCAAGTTTTCAAGATAATCGGTCATGCGAAATACTACTGCATAAAAACGGTAATGCGATAAATAAAGCTTGCAAAGATTATGTGGTACACAAAATTTGTTGAAAGTAAAATACAAGAAGCAACACAAAAAGTGTGTTGGACATCAACGCATCCTATTTGAGAGTGCCGGTGAGAGAGTGAGGCTTCGTGAACTCATTGGGCTGACATACGAGGCCCGAGTCACTCTATAATTAAACTCAATGTTCCCCTGCACCCCTTCAGCTACCTCAGTGTGACTAGACCCCCAAAACTCTGAGGATAAAGGGTAGCCCCTATGCTGCCATGTTCAATGAAACAGTGGAAAAAAAAAACAGTGAGCCCCCTGTTCTTTCTTTTATTCGTCTCTGCGCCTCATTTATTCTCTCTCTCTCGCTCTTTTTCTCAATTATCTCGCTCTCTCTCTCTCTCTCTCTCACTCCCTCTCTCTCTCTCTCTCTGTTTATTCATTTCATCTGAATATTCACTTTTATTTTGATTGTGTTGTGTCTGCGGTTCTGGGCGGCCTGCCGCGGTCACATAGGCTGCACTCTAGTCAGCATCTGTTGCTCTCCACACTGGATGGATATTCAGGGGGAATGTGCCCCCGTCCTCTACACATAGACGGTTCCCGCTGAGCGCCTGATTCATTTAGCACAGTTCTGCTGACGGGCCAGGCCCCGCGTTTCGCTGACGTACAGCATAACCGTTCAGGCAGTGCTTTCAACAGATCGGAAAGAACAGAAATTCATAAATTTCTCCTGATAGGTCGTCTGAGAATGGTGGAGAGTGCCAAGGAGCCATTTTTCTTGGATGGATTTTTTTGGTAATGTGTTTTCTGGAGCACCAGAGGATAAATGCAGGGCAGAAAAACAATGGATAAACAAATTAAACACAGAAGGCCTGAACCTACGCAACTGACACCCACAAGACTCACATCACAACAGGAAGCAAATTCTTCCAATTAAGGCTGCAATCCACTGAAAGGCCAGTGCAAACTTTTCTCGCCCAAAGGGTTCACACAGGGTTCACACAGGAGAAAACTTGAAAAAGAAAGATGTATCCCAAAGCAAAGTCTAGCCTAACTTTAATTTAAACCAAAAAACCATTCCAGCCTTGTGAGTCATCTGAAAAATCAAATTTTTCAATAAAAAATTTATAATTATATAACATGAGTCTAGAGTTTTACATCCCAAAAGTGAAACAAAATTTTTATCATCCAAAATCAACAAAAAATATTCTGCGCTAATCCTTTCCCAAGCTCGTAAACACAACCTTAACCATGCCTCAATCCTAACACTTACTACAGTATTCCAAACCCTATCCTGGACCCACCCAGACCCTATTTTATTATTATTATATTGTTTCATCTCAAGGTGAACATTGGTTAGGCAGAGGATTCATTCACTGCCTTCTGAGAAATGTAGAGAGACTTTTAAATGTGAATCAGATGAGGAGAATAATGATGAAGAATACAATGAGGAAGATGAGGATGCGAAAAGGAACTGAGGTTGAAAGTAGCTGTTGAGATGGAAATATACATTCCTAGTGTTGACTTTTTGTTAGCAGGAAACCCAAAAGGGATACACTTAATTTGAATTACAGTCATATTTATTTATGCCAGTCCTCTTTTGGGAGGCAAGCTGCGATTAAAAACAGCCCCAAGAATTGTTGGAGGATTTACGGGTGATGGGAGAGGGCGAACGCAGGCAGACACAGACGGTTTTTAAGGTAAGTAACTGGATTCTCCATCCCTCCCCGTCAGTCACATGATTGCAGGCCAATCCCTTCCGCTCGCACTGAAGGAGAAATAGCTGGAAGGTTCTTAAAGAGGATCACAAGCGGCGATGATTCCGCGTACGCTTCTGTGTCTTCCAGGAACAACAGCATCCCGGCAAGAAATCGTTCCTGCTGTCAACAAACAAGCGATGACTCCCGAGAATCCCAAGAACAAACGCCTGCCTCTGAAAGGGGCCGTTATAGCTCAAGTGTGTTTTTTGTTTGTTTGTTTGCTTTGCGGAAAATCGGCACAGATCTAGACACAGATCAAGATTGTGTCGCTTCTGCTCTTGTCTACTGGCAAATCTCTGCTATACTGAAGTCTGAAAGGTTCCTCACAACCACCCGTCCCCCCCAAACACCGCCTCTGCCTGCTCAGACAGTACTGCGACCCCCCTCGACATGACCAAAACCGTCGCCTCTCTGAAGAGCACCCATAATGCACCTGTACATCAACTGTGCCAGGCTGTGCTGACAGGACTAATTAAATAATTAAGAAGCTGTCATGAAATCCAGAAACAAATATGGCCCTCCTTGCCCTACTGTTGATTTAGATAAACAGTAATGCTGCGTTCTCACAGCGAGCAACTGGTTGCTGAGTCGGTCAATTCTACTAGGCTGGGGGCGGGGCAAGAGCTTCCCGTTGTGTCATCCAAGTCAGTTCATGCAGCTACAATTTTTTGATAAAGAGAAACAATGGCAGTAGCCTACATATAACAAAGACATACCGTAATTTCCGGACTATAAGCCGCTACTTTTTTCACACACTTTGAACCCTGCGGCCAATACAACGGTGCGGCTAATCTATAGATTTTTACGAGCTAACGGCCTCCAGGGGGGCGCTCTAGCAGGAAGCGCAAGAGCGAGACAGACAGAGATAATGCGCCGAGGAAGACGCTAGTTTGATTGTGTTTTGAACAGCCGTTTTGCGCATCATGCACACACCCTCATCATGGAAAACACACGAAGAAATGCATATGATGCAGCTTTTAAGTTAAAGGCAATCGATCTGGCTGTCGAAGAAGGAAATAGAGCTGCTGCAAAACATTTTTAGGAAACGTGCCTGATTATTACAACGGTATTTGCATTGGGTGAACGCGATCGCATAGCAAATAGGCTACAGTAAAAAATAATAATCAGAAAAACTACCAATAATAGGCCCACAAAAAAATAACAATTACGTAGGCCTACTGATCGACATTAGATTCGTTTTATTGGGCTATTCAACAACGCGATAGGGCTACTTACTTTTTCCACCTCGCTGGTTTAACTTGCAGGGCGAACAGGCTAATCCGTTTTGTTTTTTTCCTTCGTTTAAAAGTTTTTTTTTTTTTTTTTAATCCTGCGTTGTTAACATAGTAACGGATGCTCGTTTTTTTTATAAAGCAACATTTAACCAGGAAAACATGACATTTCAGTGCAAATTATGTCAATATGTCATTTAAATGTGTACATTAATAAAATAATAAGTTTAACCGACTAGTATTTCTGGTGCCGACTAGCGAGGGTAGCAACGTTGAATCATCTAGTCGACTAAACGCGCACATCCCTACTGTGTATCATCTTTCTGTGTACGTAAATATCTCATGTTACAACGTGGACACCTGCGGCTTATAGACAAGTGCGGCCTATATATTGTGGCGAGCCATGGAGTCGGAGTCAGGTTTGAGTTCAGATCAGTTTATTTACAGGAGCTCAATCTTCTTATTACTTCACTTCACAGTTTACAGGCAGAACTAGACAACGTGCGCTGAACTGTAGCCAGCTTTATAGCCTGGCTTATGCAAATGAGCTAGCTAACAATGGCGACCTCTAATAGGTGCCATGCAGCTCACCTTAACCAATCACACTTCATCATTTCGGTCACACTCAACCTGGTTGAACCCATGCCGCCGCACTTGGCGGGACTTTATTACAACTTGTTTACCACAGTAGTCGCCGTTCTGGCGGGAGGTTATATTTGAATGCTAACTGCCAACTTTACTGTACAAGCATCAAATGCGTTCGAACACGCTCTGGTAATGCAGCTACATCACCCATCACTCGTGTACTGGTCTGCACAGCACAAGCACACACACACAACAATTCTATGTACACATTATTTACATCACTCGTAATCGCCCCGGATCGCCACATTGCCCCCACCTAAGGGGTCAGCAGTCCCCTGCGACCCCTTAAAATGTCCGCACTCACGTACAAAGTCCCGGAAACGGGCAGGGGTTCTCCGTTGGCGAGAAGGGCGATTCGGGCCCTCAGCCGCTGCTGGGCTTTCTGGTGAAGGAGGGGTGGGCGCACGTAAAGCGGGCTGATCCTCGCCGACGCCCATCCCCTCATCGACACCATCCAGCAGCGGCCGGTAAGGAGCTAAACGATCCCGGTGAAGCACCACCAGTTTCCTCCGGCCGGGCATGCGCACTCGATAGACCACCTCGCTAAGTCGGCCCACCACTTCACCAGGGCCCCGCCAATGCGATTGCAATTTCGGGGACAGACCCTTATTACGAATCGGACAGTAGATCCAGACCTCGTCTCCGTTGGTGAAGGGCTGTCCCCGACAGCGCACATCATACGCTCGCTTTTGCTTGAAACTCGCGGTGGATTGGGCCTGGCGGGCAAAGCTGTGGGCGGTCTCCAGACGCTCGATCAAAGCCCGCGCATACCCGGCCTCTGACTGGTGGTGCTCCGTTGGTCCGGGCGGAGCTCCGAACACCAAGTCGACGGGCGTTCTCAGCTCGCGCCCGAACATGAGCGCAGCGGGGGAGCACTGACTGCTTTCCTGCACGGCGGAGCGGTACGCCCACAGGACCAGGGGCAAATGGCGGTCCCAGTCCCGCTGGTGCTGGCTGGCTAGAATGGCTAACTGGGTGGCCAGTGTCTTATTAAAGCGTTCAACAAGTCCATCGCTCTGGGGGTGCAACGCCGTAGTGCGGGTCTTGGCCACTCCCAGCCGCTTACACACAGCCGCCAGCACCCGCGACTCAAAATTCCGCCCCTGGTCGCTGTGTAGCTCCTCGGGGGCTCCGAACCGGGCGAACATCTCCGTCACGAGCCTTTCCGCCGTCGTGTCCGCCGATTGGTCCGGCACTGCGTACGCCTCGGGCCACTTGGTAAAGTAGTCCATGGCCACGAGCACGTAGCGGTTGCCGGACTCGGTGACGGGGAAAGGCCCTAAGATGTCCACCCCGACCCGTTCCATCGGAGCCCCCACGACGTACCGCTGGAGGGGGGCCTGCGACCGTTGCGTCGGCCCCTTCTTGGCCGTGCAGGCGTCGCAGCAATGGACGTGCAGCTCCATGTCCCGGCGGCAGGCAGGCCAGTAGAACCTCCTCCGCAGTCGATGCAAAGTCTTGCTGATGCCAAAGTGCCCCGCCCCCACAGAGCCATGCACCAGTCCAAGTACCTGGGGGCGGAGCGCACGGGGCACTAGCAGCTGGAGGAGGTCCTGGTCGGACCCGGGGGCCTGCCACCGCCTATAGAGCAGCCCACCCTGCGACGTCAGGCTCCCCCACTGACTCACGTAAGCCTTCAAAGCTGGGCTACTGGCCGACACTTCCCCCCATGCAGGCCGTGTCCCCGCCGCGATCCAGCTCTGCACCTGCTGCAGCTCGCCGTCGCCCTCTTGCGCTAGGCGCAGGTCCTGTTGGCTAAAAGGCAGCCATCCAACCTCACTCTCTACAGTCTGAACCGGGCATGCTATCTCCGTCACCTGCTCTCGCTGCTCGGCTTTAGTGCAAGGTCGGCAGTCCAGCTCTGCACAGGGCCTCCGGGAAAGCGCATCTGCATTACCATGCAGCTTTCCGGGCCTGTGCTGAATCTGGAAATCGTACTCCTGCAACAGCTCGAGCCAGCGGGCCACCTGGCCTTCCGGATCTTTAAAATTTAAAAGCCAGGTTAGTGACGCGTGATCTGTTCTAATGAGGAAATGGCTGCCTTGCAGGTAAGGGCGAAAATGGCGAACCGCTTTGACCACCGCTAACAGCTCGCGCCGAGTCACGCAATAGTTGCGTTCTGCCCTGCTCAGCGCGCTACTGTAGTAGGCCACCGCTCGCTCCCCGTCTGGTCCCACCTGAGAGAGCACGGCCCCGACTCCGACATTGCTAGCATCCGTGTCGACGATGAATGGTCGCGCGACGTCCGGATATGCTAGAATGGGAGCCGCCGTTAGGGCGTCTCTCAGCTGGGCAAAAGCATTCTGGCAGTCCCCTGTCCACTCGAACGGTTGACCCTTGTTGGTCAAACGATGAAGCGGACTAGCCAGGGTGGCGAAACCGAAGACAAAGCGTCGATAGTACGACACTAGCCCCAGGAAGCTCCGCAGCTCACCCACATTGCTAGGCGTCGGCCAATCCCGCACAGAAGCCACCTTAGCTGGGTCAGTGGCTACACCCTGCTCACTAACGACGTGCCCTAAGAAAGCTGTCTCCCTCCGGAGCAGCTGACACTTCTTGGGATTGAGCCGTAACCCAGCCCGGCCAATCTCAATAAGCACGTCGTTTAGATGAGCGAGGGCTTGCTCGAAGTCGCTGGCGTGTACTAGGAGGTCGTCTAAGTACACGACACAGGAACTCCGCGGGACGGACGACAGCACCCGCTCCATGAGTCGCTCAAAAGTGGCAGGGGCGTTACAGAGCCCGAACGGCATGACCCGGAACTGCCACAATCCTTGCCCTATGGTGAAAGCTGATTTTGCCCTCGCTTCCGGGGACAGCCTCACCTGCCAATAGCCACTGCGGAGGTCCAGCGAGCTGAACCAACTGGACCCCGCGATATGGTCTAAGGCCTCGTCAATGCGGGGAAGTGGATAGGCGTCTTTTTTTGTGATCTGATTGAGACGCCTATAATCTACACAAAAACGCCACTCCCCGTCCTTTTTTCTAACCAGGACAGCAGGGGCCGCCCATGGGCTTTCAGAAGGCTCGATAATGCCCGCAGCTGCCATCTCCCTTATCTTGTCCTCCGCCACCTCTCGCTTGGCTAGAGACAGCCTGTGCGGACGTAACCGAATGGGCACAGCCGAACCAGTATCAATCTGGTGTTGAACCAGTTCGGTCTGTGTGCATTCTTCGTCCCGCACAGCGAATAGGTGAGTGTAACGGACAAGCAGGGCTTTAAGCTGCTGGCTCTGCTGCGGTGTGAGCCCTTTGCTGCTGCGCGTCCATAATGCTTGGACGGCTTGCAGCACCTCCGCAGAGGGCTGGGTAGCTGAGGCTAGCCCGCCCGTCTGCGGTGGTACTGTAACCTGAGGTGGTACCACGGTAACAAGCGGCGAATCAGCGGTGGTCATAGCAAGCACAGAACTGGGGCGACAGTGTTTGGGGGGCACCCCAGGGCATTTAGTTCGGCGGGCCGCTTTTAATTCATAATTTGATTGGAGGCCCAGCGTTTCGGTACCAATGGTTATAGTCTCGGTTATCACATTTATGCTAGCTCCCCACAAGGCTAATAAATCTAAACCGATAATGCATTCGTCTTTTATATCTGCTAACCAAAACTCGTGTTTTACTCGCTGGGCCCCCGCACACACTTGTAATTGTTTACTACCACGCATGCCCATCTTCTGCCCAGTGACGGAGGTTAGCTGGGTAGAGGTAGGGGTCCATGCACCCGAAAGCAGCCCGCTAGTACCCCGAAGTACCCCCGGCCTTACCAGGGAGATAGTGGCTCCGGTGTCGACCAGCGCCCAGCAGGCTTGTCCGTCCAAACTGCAAGGCAAGTACAGCCCGGTCTTCGTTCCCAGCCTGCCAATACGGGGCTCGGTCCCGTGGACCTGTTCCTCTGCTCTTAAAAGAGCATCAAACGGAACTTTTGCTCTTGGTGAGTATGGAATTTTCGCTAGGATGGGCAGGCTGGGCGCGCGAACGCTGGTTTGGGGCCGGGCCTGGTTGAGGAGGGGCAGGGCATGGGACGGCGGTCTCCTCACTGAGCCGTCCCGTCGTCGTTTCCCGCCGGCTGTGGGGCTCTCGCTTTTGGTGCAGGGGCGGTGCAGTCGCGGGCGAAATGCCCCGGTTCGTCGCACCGGAAGCAGCATCGTTCCCGTTCCTGTCGCTGCCGCGGTCGATCGGGGTTCCGCTGGACCCATCTCACCTCCTCGCCGTCCTCGCAATCGGCAGCTCGGACCCGGGGCTTGTTAGCCGGGGTCCCGTTGGGTGTGGTGCCCAGAATGAGCTCCAGTCGCTCGGCCTCACGAAGCGCTGCGTCCAGGGACGCTGGTTTGGCGATGCGGGCCTGTTGTTGTAGGCGCTCCGGAGTGAGGGCCTGCATGAAGGTTTGGCAGGCTAGCTCCTGCTGGCCCGCGTTGTCGAGTTGGGGGTAGCCGCGGCGAGCTAACAGCCTGATGTCGGCGGCGAGGACGCTGACGCTCTCTGCTCCGGTCCGCCGTCGCGTAGTTAGCTTCTCTCGGCTCACCTCCAGAAATTGCCGCTGTCCGAACCGGCGCTCCAGCGCTGTCATCAGTGCTGGCAACGTCAGTGGTTCGGCGCTGTCCAGGTCTAAAAGCACCTGGCAGGCCTCGCCCTCCAGGGCTAACGCTAAGTGGGTGGCTGTCTGGCCCTCGTCCCAGCCGTTGTAGCTAGCCGCGAATCGTACCTGGCTTTGGTACGATTCTAGCTCACCCTTTCCCGTGTAGCGGGGTAGCTTGATCACCGTCTTTAACGGTGTGGTCGGTCGCTGCACCAGCACCGCCGTTTGGCTCGGCCTGGAAGCAGGGGCGTCCTCGTTGGCTTCCAGCCGACCTACTTGCGCTCCGTTCCCGGCCGCGGGGTCAGCCACAAGCGCGTGCACCTCCGCCTGGTCTCCAATCGGCATTCCTCGCTCCGGTCTTGCTGCGCTGGCTCCTTCGGGGAGCCCCCCGGGTCTACTCTTGGGCCGCTTTGCAGACGCTCCTGCTATAACGTCCATCTGTTTGGTAACCTGACGTTCCAATTCGCGGATCTGTTCCCAGATCGTCCCAGCAGCCATCCCACTTCTGACACCAATGTGGCGAGCCATGGAGTCGGAGTCAGGTTTGAGTTCAGATCAGTTTATTTACAGGAGCTCAATCTTCTTATTACTTCACTTCACAGTTTACAGGCAGAACTAGACAACGCGCTCTGAACTGTAGCCAGCTTTATAGCCTGGCTTATGCAAATGAGCTAGCTAACAATGGCGACCTCTAATAGGTGCCATGCAGCTCACCTTAACCAATCACACTTCATCATTTCGGTCACACTCAAAACAATCGTTAACCCCGCTCTAACATCGTTAGAGCGGACCTGGTTGAACCCATGCCGCCGCACTTGGCGGGACTTTATTACAACTTGTTTACCACAGTAGTCGCCGTTCTGGCGGGAGGTTATATTTGAATGCTAACTGCCAACTTTACTGTACAAGCATCAAATGCGTTCGAACACGCTCTGGTAATGCAGCTACATCACCCATCACTCGTGTACTGGTCTGCACAGCACAAGCACACACACACAACAATTCTATGTACACATTATTTACATCACTCGTAATCGCCCCGGATCGCCACATTATGTACAAATTTTTTTTTTCTTCTAAATTTCGTTGGTGCGGCTTTTATTCAGGTGCGCTCAATAGTCCGGAATTTACGGTATTTGCGATGCATCCTATTCTTTATAGTTATGTCATGACACTGATAATTATGTGTTCTCGCTAGCTAGCGATAGTCTAGCCTATATCTATCTTCGTCGCGAGCTTGCGATCTGTATGGATGCAGCATGTTTGTAAACAGGAAATACCAATGTATGCTCATGTTGTGTGCAAACACTAAGAAAGCATTAGGACTCCGATTACTCCCAACGGTGTAATTGTCTTCGCATCAGGATGTCCCACTATAACTGAACATGCTTCTTTATGCTTCAGGCCTACAGCTGAGCACGCCCTTAATGTTGTTGTTGTCACGAACCAAACACGGGCTGAACCCAAATGCACGACCAAGAGACAGGGAAACAGGAATGGGTGTTTATTAGGAGCTTTGGGGTAGTCCCAAGCTCAACACAAACTTAACAAAAAGTCAAAGAGTGTCCAGGACGTAGCGAACTGCTCCAAACCGGAGCTGGGCTTGTACTGGGCCAGGAGGCCCACACTGGAACCGGATCACGGGAACGAAGGTTTGTTCCGAACCGGAACTGGACTTGATCTGGACCGGGAGGTCCAACAGGAACTGGATCACGGGAACGGTTCTTGTTCCGAACCGGAACTGGACTTGATCTGGACCGGGAGGTCCAACAGGAACTGGATCACAGGAACGAAGGTTTTGTTCCGAACCGGAACTGGACTGAATCTGGACCGGGAGGTCCAACAGGAACTGGATCACAGGAACGGACTCTGGACCGGAGGGTCCAACAGGAACTGGGTTGGAGGCAGAGCATCCACTGCGCAGGCAACGTTAGTCTTGGCGGGGGTACCGCAACACATACAGGGAGACTTGACTGCTACAGGCTGGATCCATGTGGAACACTGGTCTAGGAACCAAGGAGGTAGATCGGGGGAAACCACAGCAGAGTTTTCAGTTAAGCAGCACCAACATACAGGAGACCATGAAACGCACGAACAACGTTAACGAACTGGTGCCGAATAGCAGCCAGCGAGAGGTATAAGTAGGGGAGTGAAATTGAAACCAATCACCAAAAGCATGAGGAATGTAACCGAGAGTGATTGACTAATTGACTGGTGCGGAATGCATGCAGGAAGGGGGAAAGGAGATAGGTTGAACCTAAAGTGAGGGAACAGAATCAGACAGAAGGGGCACGCCCAGCCTGTAGCGACAGGGAAAACACGGACACAGGGAATCCACCATGACACGGGAGGAAAGGGAAAAACATGGAGAACGGACAGGAAGGGAGCGGAACGTTACAGTACCCCCCCCTCAAAGAACGCCACCTGGCGTATCCGGAGGCCTAGTTTTGTCCGGGAACTGCTTGTGGAAGTCCGAGATGAGAGAGTGGTCCAGAATGAGGCTCTTGTGGAGCCAGGACCGCTCCTCCGGGCCATACCCCTCCCAATCGACCAGGTATTGGAAGCCCCGGCCCTTGCGGCGAATGTCGAGTATCCGACTCACCGTGTAGGCCGGGGCGTGGTCGATGATCCGGGGCGGGGGTGGAGTGACCGCCGGGGCACTGAGGGGGCTGGAGGCGACAGGCTTTATCTGGCTCACGTGGAATACGGGGTGGACCTTAAGGGAAACAGGAAGGGAGAGTTTAACAGAAACGGGGTTGACCAGGCAAACAATGGGGAAGGGACCAATAAACCGGGGTTGAAGTTTCTTAGATGACGTGGGGAGGGGAATATTGGCTGTGGACAGCCAGACCTGCTGACCGGCCTTGTACTGCGGGGCTGCGGTCCTGTGACGGTCCGCCAGACGCTGGGTACGGGAGTTTGAGCGAAGGAGTGCGGTGCGTGTGAGTTTCCACGTCCGCTTGCATCTTAGGAAGTGGGACTTGACGGTGGGAACTGCCACCTCGGCTTCCTGGGCCGGGAGGAGGGGAGGTTGGTACCCCAATGAGCACTCGAAGGGAGACATCCCCGTGGATGCGCACTTCAGGGAGTTGTGCGCATACTCCACCCAAGGGAGGAAACGGCTCCAGGAAGCGGGGTTGCGAGCAGTGATGCACCGCAGGGCGGCCCCCAGGTCCTGGTTCGCCCTCTCCGCCTGGCCGTTAGTCTGGGGATGGAACCCCGACGACAGACTAGCCGACGCACCCAGGGCCACACAGAACGCCCTCCACACCTGGGAGGAGAATTGGGGCCCACGGTCCGATACGATGTCGGATGGGATCCCGTGCAGCCTGACAACGTGCAGCACCAGGAGCTCCGCTGTTTCGAGGGCGGAAGGGAGTTTGGGAAGAGGGATAAAGTGAACCGCCTTGGAGAACCGGTCCACAATAGTCAGGATGGTGGTGTTGCCCTCTGACAATGGTAGCCCGGTGACGAAGTCTACCCCAATGTGACTCCAAGGACGGCCCGGGACAGGGAGGGGGTGGAGAAGCCCGGAGGGAGGCTGGTGGGATGCCTTGCTCCTGGCGCAAACGGGGCAGGCTAGGACGAACGCACGGGTATCCCCCTTGAGGGTGGGCCACCAAAAGCTCCTCCTGACCAGGGCGATGGTTCTGGCAACCCCTGGGTGACAAGCCAGACGGGAGGCGTGAACCCATTCCAGAACCTGGGGACGGACAGAGTCGGGCACAAACAGAGAGGGGTTAGGGTTATTGCGGGGATCCGGTTGGGAGGCCTGGGCGGCCTTCACGACTTCTTCGATCTCCCAGGACACCGCAGCCACAATACAGGAAGTGGGTATAATGGGCTCCGGGTCAGCAGGACTGGAGGGGGGGGAAAAAATGCGGGACAAGGCATCAGCCTTGGTGTTACGAGAGCCAGGGCGGAAGGTTATTGAGAAATTAAAACGGGCAAAAAACAGCGACCACCTAGCCTGACGGGCGTTAAGCCTCTTGGCGGACCTAATATACATTAAGTTGTGATGGTCCGTGAGGACAATAAATGGGTTACCTGCCCCCTCCAGCCAATGACGCCATTCCTCCAGTGCCAGCTTTATCGCTAGAAGTTCCCGGTCCCCGACATCATAATTGCGCTCAGCGGAGGACAGTCTCCGGGAGAAGAAGGCACAGGGATGGAGCTTGCTGTCCAAGGCGGCACGCTGAGACAGAATGGCCCCCACCCCGGTGTCGGAGGCGTCAACCTCCACAGTAAACTGACGGGTGGTGTCGGGGTGACAGAGAATGGGGGCAGTGGAAAATCGAGCCTTGAGTTGTTCGAAGGCCCGTTGAGCCTCGGGATTCCAGCAATAGGGAATGGACGTGGAGGTGAGTTTGGTAAGTGGGGCAGCAATGACACTGTAATTGCGGATGAACCGACGATAAAAATTGGCGAACCCGAGGAACTGTTGGAGGTGCTTACGTGAGGATGGTTGGGGCCATTCTGTCACCGCCTTGACTTTGGTAGGGTCCGCCCGGATACTGCCCTTCTCGATGATGAAGCCGAGGAACGGGACAGACGAGACGTGGAACGAGCACTTCTCGGCTTTCACGAATAGCTGGTTCTCCAGTAGCCGCTGGAGAACCTCCCGGACGTGGAGAACGTGTTCCTGGGGGGATTTGGAAAAAATGAGGATGTCGTCTATATAGACAAAAACACTTTTGCCCGACAGGTCACGCAGGACATCATTCACCATCCCCTGGAAGACTGCTGGGGCATTAGTGAGGCCGAACGGGACCACCAGGTACTCGTAGTGGCCCAACGGGGTGTTGAATGCAGTCTTCCACTCGTCCCCCTCGCGTATACGCACCAGGTGGTACGCGTTACGGAGGTCGAGTTTGGTGAAGATGACTGCCTGGGAGAGGGGTTCAAAGGCAGTGTTAATGAGGGGAAGAGGGTACTTGTTGCGGACAGTAACCTCATTGAGACCCCGGTAGTCGATGCAGGGCCGCAGTGAGCCGTCCTTCTTCCCAACGAAGAAGAACCCTGCACCAACCGGGGATGAGGAGGGACGGATTATGCCTGACGCAAGTGACTCGTGGATGTAGGTTTCCATGGCCAGCTTCTCCGGGCCCGACAGGCTGTAGAGGCGACCAGATGGAAGCTTGGCTCCCGCCAGCAGGTCGATGCAACAGTCGTAGGGTCTGTGAGGAGGCAAAGACAGGGCACGTGACTTAGAAAACACTTGTGACAGGTCATGATAATGGCTGGGAACATTGGCTAGGTCGGGTACAGGAGGGATAGGTCTGTTACTCGTGGCCCCCGGGGGGGGTAGAGCAGAGCGGAGACAGTTAGCTAGACAGTGACCGCTCCATGCCAGGATGCGACCGGCTAGCCAATCGATGTGGGGGTTGTGGAGGCGCAGCCAGGTCTGTCCCAGGACCATGGAGGACTGTTTGGAGTGAATCAGTAGGAGTTGGATCGTCTCCCGATGATTGCCAGAAACAACGAGCTGTAGGGGAACGGTGGAGTGGGTAACTAACCCCAGACTCCTACCGTCCAGGGCGTGAGCAGTGATGGGGTTGGGTAAGGCCTCCGTGGGGATCCCGTACCTCTTGACAAAGGTGATATCGATGAAACTGGAATCGGCCCCGGAGTCGATTAGGGCAAATGTAGAGGCGGTGTTGTCCCTCCACAGGAGAGTGACCTTGAATTCAAGGCGGTTCTGGGCCGCATGGTTTGGGATGATGGGGCTCGTCAGTACACCCAGTCTTACTGGCGAGCCCTTTCTTTTGGGCGGATGGGACAAGAAGCTATTTGGTGGCCTGTCTTGCCACAGTAGAAACAGGACTGGGTGCGGAAACGGCGTTGGCGCTCCTCGGCGTCCACCGTGATCTTGCCCAGTTGCATGGGCTCCTCCTCGGGAGACAAAGCGACGACTTTCGGTCCCTGGACGGGAGAGGGTTGGCGAGCCCGGGAAGGGGCATAGGGCGGAAGACGGGAGGGATTCTTCTCTCGCTCACGGGCCCGGGTTCTGAGACGGTTATCGATGGCGATAGCCAAGCTGATGAGGCCATTGAGCGAGTTAGCTTCCTCCCGAGTCGCTAGCTGGTCCTTCAGCTCTTCACTGAGAGCCTGACGAAAGGCCCCCTGAAGGGAGGTGTCGTTCCATCCCGCCTCAGCAGCGAGGGTGCGGAACTGGATAGCCATCTCCGCTACGCTGCGGCTGCCCTGCCGGACCTGTAGGAGGCGCTGGGTAGCGTCTAGACCGCAGATCGGGTGGTCAAAGACGCGCCGCATCTCCGCGGTGAAGAGGGCGAAGTTGTTGCACGTAGGAGCCTGACTGTCCCAAATAGCTGTGGCCCACTCCAGGGCACTGCCTCCCAGGCTGCTCATGACAAAGGCGATTTTGCATGGGTCGGAGGCGAAGGAAGTGGGCTGCATGCGAAAAACAATGTCGCACTTCATTAAAAATTCACGGCACCTCCCCAGCCCCCCGCGGTATAATTCGGGGTGTTGAACTCTGGGCTCCCGGCCAGGAGAGGGGACCGGAACCTCGGGAGACAGTTCGGGTGTAGGGCCCACAGGGATCCGAGGAAGAGGCAGGTGAAGCGCTAGTTGAGCAACCTGCTCCGTAAGCCTCCCCAGCACTTCCAACACGTCGTCCATCCGGTGGCCCTGTTGGTCGCTGACCGCGGATTGGGTGCGGAAGGCGTAGCGGATCTGCTCGAAGTCGGCTGGGTCCATGTTTTAAGACCAGTTCGTTCTGTCACGAACCAAACACGGGCTGAACCCAAATGCACGACCAAGAGACAGGGAAACAGGAATGGGTGTTTATTAGGAGCTTTGGGGTAGTCCCAAGCTCAACACAAACTTAACAAAAAGTCAAAGAGTGTCCAGGACGTAGCGAACTGCTCCAAACCGGAGCTGGGCTTGTACTGGGCCAGGAGGCCCACACTGGAACCGGATCACGGGAACGAAGGTTTGTTCCGAACCGGAACTGGACTTGATCTGGACCGGGAGGTCCAACAGGAACTGGATCACGGGAACGGTTCTTGTTCCGAACCGGAACTGGACTTGATCTGGACCGGGAGGTCCAACAGGAACTGGATCACAGGAACGAAGGTTTTGTTCCGAACCGGAACTGGACTGAATCTGGACCGGGAGGTCCAACAGGAACTGGATCACAGGAACGGACTCTGGACCGGAGGGTCCAACAGGAACTGGGTTGGAGGCAGAGCATCCACTGCGCAGGCAACGTTAGTCTTGGCGGGGGTACCGCAACACATACAGGGAGACTTGACTGCTACAGGCTGGATCCATGTGGAACACTGGTCTAGGAACCAAGGAGGTAGATCGGGGGAAACCACAGCAGAGTTTTCAGTTAAGCAGCACCAACATACAGGAGACCATGAAACGCACGAACAACGTTAACGAACTGGTGCCGAATAGCAGCCAGCGAGAGGTATAAGTAGGGGAGTGAAATTGAAACCAATCACCAAAAGCATGAGGAATGTAACCGAGAGTGATTGACTAATTGACTGGTGCGGAATGCATGCAGGAAGGGGGAAAGGAGATAGGTTGAACCTAAAGTGAGGGAACAGAATCAGACAGAAGGGGCACGCCCAGCCTGTAGCGACAGGGAAAACACGGACACAGGGAATCCACCATGACACGGGAGGAAAGGGAAAAACATGGAGAACGGACAGGAAGGGAGCGGAACGTTACAGTTGTCCAGCGATCTTTATCTATCTATCTAGATACATAGATAGATTTATGTATAAAACTGAACATGTAGTTTGGGCTCAATGTGATATTGGTAGAACAGCCACTTATATCCTTTAAGGTTATGTTACACATTGAACAGGACGTGGTAGGCTTGGACCATTATTATTAGCTGCTCCTCCATTGCTGCAATTTGATTGAAATCGGGCGGAACAATTATTCACGAAACGGTTGGGGAAATATGAAGCGTGGAACTCTGATTGGCTGTTACGGCCGATAGTCGCTCAAAAGTTAAATTGCGCGCGACATTTATCGGCCGATTTCGGTCGCTCAGTTGCCAAGTTGCTCAGGTCGCTGACCGTCGCTCAGCTTCATAGAGAATGAATGGACTTCCGGCGACTGGGCGACAGAAGTTGCTGGATGTGAGAACGCAGGGTAACAGCACTGTTGTTTCTATTATAGATTTTCTAATGCAGATTCTGTTCGTTTTTTTTTTTGCTTGCTGATCCGGTGGCTGACTTTCAAATCAAGCAAACAACTGGTGTTGTATAATCTGTGCCCTGTTTTCTGTCCCGCAGAAGAATACATTTCAGATGACAGCCCATAGCCCATTTTCTGGGGTGGGTGTAGATGTGCACAGGACTGGCAGCTTCTTATGTCTCTGCCTATGTGGACCAGAGGAACGATGTGAGGCTTGAAAACTCCTCACGGCTGAACAATAAATTGAAATGAATACCGAATAGCTCACTAATTGTGTTAATTAGCCATTTGTTTGCCCTTGTTGGCTTTGTGTCACATATATGATATTATGCTGTTTGTGTGGGAAGTGCATGACCATTTTGAGGGCTGCAAACTCTTCGTACCCCCTCTTAACTTTCCCTGGACAAAACAGTAGATCTCTACTGCCCCCTCACTGGCAATCTGTAGGTACTGCAGTTTGCATACACATGGGAACTGCAAACAGCAGAAATCATTTTTCTATCATCAATTCCACTGTTTATTGCTGATAGAAAAAAAATAATTCACCTTTTATGTTGTTTATGTTCAATGTACATTTCTGGTGCTGGTTTTGATTTTGTTTTTAGTTTTTTTTGTTTGACTTGCAGTACGTTTTAAAAAGATTTTTAAACAACATTAAGGGCGCGCTCAGCTGTAGGCCTGAAGCATAAAGAAGCATGTTCAGTTATAGTGGGACATCCTGATGTGAAGACAATTACACCGTTGGGAGTAATCGGAGTCCTAATGCTTTCTTAGTGTTTGCACACAACATGAGCATACATTGGTATTTCCTGTTTACAAACATGCTGCATCCATACAGAAGGGCCATGTCCCTGATCAGAGTCGTCCCAGGAGAGGTGCATTGTGGGATGTGATACCAGGCCTCAAGCTATTACTGAAATTCTGAGCTTCCCAATCAAAAGAATGGAGGTAAAGGTTCAAAAAACTTTTGGGCAAAGGCCTATTCATGAACACACACGCACACACACACACTCAAAAATGCAACAATAAACATTCATCTGCCCATTCATCTACACACAAAAATAGACACACATACTATTAATGTTATAGCTGCATGTTTGACATGCAAACTGAAACATGCAACAATAAACATTCATCTGTTCATTCATGTACACGCACACAAACAAACACACGCATGTTTATAGGCAGGAGAGAGACTGGATGTGAATCAGTCAGAGGCAATGTTGGAATCATTGCATAAACAACATACGTTCCTGAGCCTCAGTTTATGAATATAAAATAAGAGTCAGCGTAATCATAATTTTCTAATTAATTAATTATATTAATAATATAAAGGATTTCTCACTGTTGTGTCTTGAAAACAAACTCCAAATCCCAATGAATCCTGATTTTTTGTGATTTAAAAATGATGAGATTCAAAGTCAGTACAACTGACCCTTTTAGTTACCTGTGTGGTGATAATAATAACTGGGTTAACCTGTTTGGTTACCTGTGTGGTTATGAAAATAACCTGTTTAGTTACCTGTGTGGTGATAATAATAACTGGGCTAACCTGTTTGGTTACCTGTGTGGTTATGAAAATGACCTGTTTAGTTACCTGTGTGGAGATAAGAATAACTGGGTTAACCTGTTTGGTTACCTGTGTGGTTATGAAAATAACCTGTTTAGTTACCTGTGTGGTGATAAGAATAACATGTTTGGTTACCTGTGTGGTGATAAGAATAACATGTTTGGTTACCTGTGTGGTGATAAAAATAACATGTTTAGTTACCTGTGTGGTGATAAGAATAACATGTTTGGTTACCTGTGTGGTGATAAGAAGAACATGTTTGGTTACCTGTGTGGTGATAAGAATAACATGTTTGGTTACCTATGTGGGAGAGTTTAAGAATAGCCACAGTTAGCTGTAGTTTAATCGCCAGTAACGGTTAATGTTCTCTTTTTTACAACTGAAACACTTGAGTGACACAAACTCACATAGCCTGACTTATTTTTTTTTTATAATCCAGAAATCCAGAAATACCAGACCTTGGTGTGATAATGCTAATTAATGGCACTGGGTTAAAAAGTGAGATAGCTGGTGTCAGAGCCAGCCATGCCTCCCTCCCAGGCCTGGCACTGCGCTCTCATTTTTACTTATCCTTCAGCTGCCAGTAAGAGAGGCGAACAGCAAAGAGAACGGCGTGTGTTCAGGCTAGATGCTCACACTTCATCGCTGCTCATTATCATCCCTGATACACACCTCATTATCTGGAAGGCTTCCTGTTTTAACCCTCACATTTAACGTTGTGTTTGCCCCAAACTCACATCTTGTAAACGGTTCACATTTGGAAAATTTCTTGGATTTGTTTGACCTTCGATTTTTGTTAATTCTGACAAAGTTTTTTGTGCTCTTGGCTTAAAGCAGTCTTGGATTAGTTTCCATGTTGTACTTTACGTGATCTTTTTACACCTTACTTTTTTTTAAATTATTTGTATTCATAACTTTTTAAAATTTATTTGCGTCTTGTAACTTCTTTGGCTGGTTAATTCCTGACAAGTTGAGCAAATAATTTTTCTCTTGGCTCACATCACTTTTTGATTTCATGCCATTTTGCACATTAAGCGATCTGTTTACACCTCACTTATTTTATGAACGTTTTATATTTGGGACATTCTTTGACTTATCTGCGCCCTGCACAGCTGTTCAAACAGCTGGTTTCTTACCCCTGTGTTTTTGAATGGATAAATCATATTAGAATATGTAAACAGAAGATATTCAGAATCAGGAAGCTTTTAGGATGTGGACCCGATCCGTAGCGTTATTGCTATCCAGAGGCTGCCTTGTCATACCCCCCCACCCCCCCACTTCACAGTTATCCTTTATTTATGTCACCAGAGGCAATGCAAATCTCCCTACTTAGACTGCCTTTGACCACCACTGACACATCAAAAATATATTTTACCCATATATGGAGATCCATTACATTTCCATTCTTGATTTGTCTTTTTCGTGACAGTGAAAAAAACTTTGCAAAGGAAGAAACTGTTACTTAAAACTGAAATTAATTTTCAAGATGGGGGGGGTTAAGGTTCCAGAAACCCAAAACAATCAACGAGGCACACAGCAAAAATGGTCGCGTACATTATTATATGTTTATATGAGTCAGTGAACTCATACAAGTACCCTAGGGTGTTAAATGTACACCAGCAGTGTTCCATTTTTTTTTCTGTGTCTACATTGATCAAAAGGGCAGAGATGTCTTCAGACTAGCAAAGAAAGAAGCCACCCTACAGAGGGTAAAAAACTGTATTTCAATGACGTTCTCCTCTTGGAGGAAGAAATCAGTTGAAATGCCTTTACTGAACGGGCATATCAGTAAGACAATAAAAAAAACAGTGCGTTTCAGTTATGGCAGTCTTCATCATGGCGTGACCAGTTGTCTGCATGGAGTCCTCTTTACTCCATTATATGGCACTTTTATAAGAAAAATTATAATACAAATATTCAACTGTCATATCGGTATGCTCTGTTTTAGTCCCTTTGCACAGTGGCATCCTTCTTAGCTAGTCTCCAGTTTCTGAGAATGCTACTGAATAATAAATTATGTTATCAATATATACATATAAATATGTTGTAAAATGTACCAGTCGCTGCCTCATTGGCATACATATGAATAAAAACAGCAGAATGTATTAGTAGTAGTGACAATATATTTGCATTTATTGAAAAGTAACTCCATAAATTGTATTTCTTTCAAAATATGGCAATATATTTTTGTTGCGTAAACCATGTGTAGAACCAAAGTTATCTGAGAGGATGGTGTCCATTCAGTGCTAACAAATGAATGGACACTATCTAAAAAGGCTAATGTATTGTTAAGTCGCTCTGGGTAAATGACAGTAATGTAATGTAATGCACTGCAGATCATTGGGTGAGTGGCAGTTGAGAATGGAGCAAAAAAAATGCAACCTCAAAAGTGTGAAAAGAGAGACAGACCTAGACTCCATGAACATATGTCCTTCAATTTGACTCGAAATTAAATCCAAACATAAGCTTTCCTTCATCTTAAACATAGGTTGGTGAGTTCATCAGTCAGCGAAATTACCTTGTCAAACTGTCACACTTCCAATTAGTTGTAAGTGAAAACAAAGAACAAATGTTGATTGAATCCAGGCCAATATGTCAAGAAATGTGTGAGAAGAGACAAAAAGTGAAGGAGCGTATGAACAAAGACACAATCAGGGAGTGTGTGAAAATAGACAAGCATGTCATTGAGTGTGTGTGCAAAAAAGATAAACAGTTATGGAGTGTGTGAATAAGGACAAACATTGAGAATATGAAAAGAGACACAGCGTGTGAAAAGTTAAGCGAGGAGGGAAAACAGACATGCAGTCAGGGAGTGTGTGAAAAGTTAAGCAGTCAGAGAAAAGAGACACACAGTAAGGGAGTGTGTGAAAAGTTAAGAAATGAGGGAAAAGAGACACACAGTAAGGGAGTGTGTGAAAAGTTAACCCTTTCCAGCTGGACCGCTCTAATTTCGACACAATTGTGACGATGGTCTGACGACTAATATCTCTGCCGTCCAATCACGGATTTAAAAAAAAAAAAAAGCTAATTATAGATGATAAAATAAGCTACAATTGCATATAACTGGTTGGTGAGCTTAGTGGGCGGGGATTGCTTTCTTGACCGCTATATAAAAGCGCCCGTAAAACCCGGAAGTCTCCATTTGCCACATCGGACAAGAGACCATCGTTTGAAGACTTGACGGCGACTGAAGAAACCCCAATAAACTAGGTAGGTAAAAAAGCATTTAAAGATAATAATTAACCATAAATATTACTTCAGAAACGGTTTTATTTTTAATAAAATCATGTTTTTGTACCGCAGACTTTCTCAGATTATCATTTAGAATTTGAACAAAAACATGAACATTCGTGTAAAAGCTATCACGTTAGCTTCAAGAAGCCACTGTGTTATTCTTCCCCCAGCTCGTTTCGAGATGAAATTGTGAAAAAGTCTGTCATACAATGAATAAGTGAAGTGATAACGTTAGATATTTTTCGTATTTAGTGTAGACTTTGATAACTAATTAATAGCTAACTAAATCTAAAACCAGTAACGTTAGTCTAGCAGCGAGCTCTGTGTCTCGGCGCGAACACAAGTCCTTTGTCCTTTGTTTTGGTAACTTTTAACGTTAGCTCTGCTGTCAGTCTGGCTAGCTTTCTAAATGTTATACTCAACTATTAGTCTTATCAATATCAAGTACTAATTATCTAGCTCGTGTTTTAACATAACATTATGCCTAAATCTGAAGGTAACTTATTGTTGTTAATCCGTCCTGTCGAAAATGGAGAAGGGAACTAAACGGCAAACTTTTTTTTTTTTTTTTTTTTTTTTGACTCACGTTTCTGACATGAGCAAGATAAGCCTGTTTAGACACATATGACAAAAAGACATCATTCAGTTGAGCCAATGTCACTGATGATTTATGTCTGTTCATTCAAAACAATATTTTACATTGATGGACATTATGCCAAGTAGTCTAACTTGTGATATTGTTGAGCTTTTTATCTAACGTTATTCTGGAGCATAAAGTGTTTTCTGTAAAATGTCATTCTCACTATACAGCTCTTTAATGACTCAGAAATGGTTTTATATGTTATGGATTAATGAAAGGCAACTGATAATATTATTTATCTATTACAGTGATGGATGGACATTATGCTTGTGTCCAGAATAGCTATTTTATCTATTCCTGACATAAGTATAAATCGTTTGCTGTAAGATGTTATTATTGTAAGTATACAGCCCTTCAATGACTCAGAAATGGTTTTATATGATATGTTATGGATTCATGAAATGGTAAATGATTACATATTTATGTATTGCAGCAAAGGATGGACATTTAGCCATCTGATACAGTCCCTGAAGAGAAAGAGGGTGCTGAGGGTCATTGCAGAGCATGACACGGAGGACCATCAGGGCATGCACTTACTGTTATCTTCTTGAATCTTGATATATATTTAAGGTATTTATGCTTGACCATAGATTTGTCTGCTGTACCTGTACTAATACATTAATGATTTTACTGTAAATAAATCCAATGTATTAATTTTACGGGCATCTAAACTGATATTTGCCATGGGTTGTATCTTTTTTTTATTTGTTTTGCAATGTTATCCATTTACTTAGTTCATCCATTCACTATGTTAAACATTTGTTAACATTTTTGTTAAAATAAAGTGTGTTTCATTGAACACATAAATTGTATATTTCAGTGTTTGTGTCTTTCAATTTTGCTATATATATATATATATATATATACACATACTCAAGTGGCCCATTAGGATAATGGATAAGTGGTAATGTGAAATGTCAATGAACCTAAAATTCTAATAAAAATGTTTTTTTAGCCTTTTCCTATACATCACTAAGAGGTTATAACTTTTGAACAGTAAATGATAAATCTCTTCTGATTTGTAATCCATATCATTTACAAAATAGTGAAGATACCACACAGTTTGTCTCCCTCGATCTTGAACATGAAATGTTTAAAAACCTAGGGTTCTCATGGAGAATAGCCATTTAGAAAGTTTTGTATTATTTATTTTGTGAATTGTTTTAGTAATTGATGATATTGTGTTAAAGTAAGCATATTATTGTATATTAATGGATATGAATGGAAAGCTCCAGTTATCCTGTTTAAAATGGTATATTATCTTTAGGGGTGTGACATAATATGATCACACCTTAAACAGTTTTCCATACGCATGTCATATTTTCAATGAACCTAACATTCTAAAGCATTTTTTTTTTAGCCTTTTCTTACCCATCACTGAAGTGGTTATAACTTTTGAGCAGTAGAAGATACATCTCTTCTGATTTGTACTCTATATCACTTACAAAATAGTGAAGATACCACACAGTTTGTCTCCCTCGATCTTGAACATGAAATGTTTAAAAACCTAGGTTCCGCATGGAGAATAGCCATTTAGAAAGTTTTGTATGATTATTTATTTTGTGAATTGTTTTAATAATTGATGATATTGTGTTAAAGTAAGCATATTATTGTATATTAATGGATATATATATGGAAAGCCCCAGTTATCCTGTTTAAAATGATATATTAAGGTTAGGGGTTGTGATGTAATATGATCAATCCATAAACATTTTTGCATATGCACATCATATTGTCAATAAACCAATATTCTAAAGCGTTTTTTAACCCTTTCCGCACCCATAACTGAAGTGATTATAACTTTTGAACGGTAGATGATAGCTCTATTCTGATTTTTATAATATTTCACTCACAAAATGGTGAAGATACCATACACTCTAGGTTTTCCTATATCTTAAACATGAAATGGGTAAAAATATAGGTTTCTCATTAGAAAATAGCCATTTAGAACATTTTATAAATTTAGTTGTTGAATGTCTTTCCATAATTGATGATATTGCCATTAAGTAATCCTATTGTTTTTTATATCAATTGAAAGCCCCAGTTATCCTGTTTACAATGGTAAATAAAGTTTAGGTATCTGATGTAATATTATCACACCACAAACATTTTTGCAACGCATGTTAAGAAATAGAATGGAATAGAATGTTCACAAAATATTCGCTTAGGCTGGAAAGGGTTAAGCAATGAGGGACAAGAGACACACAGTAAGGGAGCGTGTGAAAAGGTAAGCAGTGAGGGAAAAGAGACACACAGTAAGGGAGCGTGTGAAAAGGTAAGCAGTGAGGGAAAAGAGACACACAGTAAGGGAGCGTGTGAAAAGGTAAGCAGTGAGGGAAAAGAGACACACAGTCAGGGAGCGTGTGAAAAGGTAAGCAGTGAGGGAAAAGAGACACACAGTCAGGGAGCGTGTGAAAAGGTAAGCAGTGAGGGAAAAGAGACACACAGTAAGGGAGCGTGTGAAAAGGTAAGCAGTGAGGGAAAAGAGACACACAGTCAGGGAGCGTGTGAAAAGGTAAGCAGTGAGGGAAAAGAGACACACAGTAACGGAGCGTGTGAAAAGGTAAGCAGTGAGGGAAAAGAGACACACGGTAAGGGAGGGTGTGAAAAGGTAAGCAGTGAGGGAAAAGAGACGCGAAGCCTCAGAAACATTACTAAGAGGGCGCAAACACTGTCCTGTTGTCATGGCACCGGAAGTTGCGGGGCTCAGGAATGATAGAGGGCTTCAGCCAGCTAGGCGTGGTCCTCAGTGCCACTGCATATGCAGGACGACGCCCCCTGTCAGCAGCACGAGGCAGTGCAGATACAGGTAGGCGCGGTCGAGGGCGGACCCCAGCTCTCTGCAGGCGCTCAGTCTCTCCTGCTCCTCCCGCTGACTCCGCAAGTCCCTCTTCACCCGGCCCAAATCCCGCCGCAGTGCCCCCAGGAAACCCCCCCGCAGTTCCTCCGCAGGGCAGCCGTCACCCCCGCCCGTTGTCTCCACGGACTGATCTGCAGATGGAGACACGCATAGAAGACTAGGTCCCAGAAAGAGAGGCAATGTTTCAAAAAAATATATTGACACCAGGGACAATTATTTTTTTGTGCAAAAAAAAAAAAGGTTTGTTTCTTCCTCAGAAATTTCCCTGTGAAGTACAACACAATGGACGGACAGAGTCAACAACACTATTTTACTGAATCAATAAAAAATTTGAATGCTATAGTATATGACATAAAATGTGCAAATCAAAACACATTTAATCAAATTGCAATGGCTGATCTTGCTTTGTTGAAAGAGTTGGCGCATGGCAGTGAATAACCATCAATGTGCAGCTGAGTGATGGGAAATCGTTGTGACCCGGTGGCCTGGTGGGACCCATGACAGCTTAATTCTGCGGGGCAGTTCAGTTAGCACTTGTTTGGATAACAGTGCTGTGAGAGATGGCTGGCTTATTGGTAAGAATATATTTGTCAAATTGCTCGTCCTTGGCCACCTCCTGTAGCTGTGCTGCTTTTGTGCACAGCTGTGTGCTTCTTCGCCTCCATTTTAATGTCCATCCATTTTATATATTTAGTACTTCAGCGGTTTGTGCGATGGGTGATCCTGCATTGACGGTACATGTTATCTCCTGCCAGGCCTTTTTACTTGACCAGTTCCTATGACACCGGTACTGACAATACTACATTTTTGATTACTTATCAAGGTCTTGATTGAAGACCATCATAAGTTAGAATCAGGTGCCTTAGTGCCGGGCTAAAACAAAAACCTACACTCACACTGGCCCTTTTAGGATATGATTGGGCACCCCTGGTCTAATCGGTTACGTGCAGATGCAGATGAAAGGCTGAAAGGGCATAGTGGAGGAGAGAATCTGTCACAACAAATCACGTCTGACAGAGGTATTAGCATGCAGGAGAAAACCACATGGAGACATATCAGTGGAGAAATTTAAATAATCATGATGCTAAAATGAATGTTAAATTAAGTGACATGTAGAATGTCAAAAAATCAAATTTGTGTTGGAATTTGTGCACACATTCTCTGACCTCCTACTACTAACATTCCTACTGAATCCCTCTGACACAAAATTTGATTCAGCTGAGTGACAGTTACAGTCAAGCCGGAAAGTCTGAACACCCCTTTCACCTTCTCCACATTTTATTACATTACAGACATATTCTACAATAGATTGAGTTCGTTTTTTGTCTCAAAATTCTACACAAAATAGCCTATAATGACAAAGTGAAAACATGTTTTTAGAAATTTTATCAAATTTATTAAAAATCGAAAACTGAAATCTCTCATTTACATAAGTATTCATACCCTTTGCTTTAACATATTTTTAAAGTATCATATTTAATATTTGGTCGCATATTCTTTGCATGCTGTTACTTCCTGAAGTCTGTGACCCATCAACATCAAAAGACTCTCGATATCTTATTTCCAGGTACTGTTGGGGGGTGAGACTAGATTCAGCTGTAAATTACACTGGTACAGTATGGAACACATGGCTGGCTTAATGGCTGTAAGTCATCAAGGGTCTGAGCTATCGAACGAGCCCCAAACCATCACTTTCTATGGGGAAAAAAGTCAGGAGAAACAACCCTTAAAGGGATTCATCCACATCTACTCCATATCTGGCCACAGAGTGATGGTTTGGGGCTCGTTTGATACCTTAGACCAGGGGTGTCAAACTCCAGTCCTGGAGGGCCACAGTGTCTACAGGTATTTGTGGTTTCCTTTCAATCAGCACCCAGTTAAAGCATTGAGAACAAGGTGTGTGGACTTCTTAGCCAATCAGTGACTTAAATTAATCACTTGTGCTGAAAAGCACCGAAAACCAGCAGACACTGCGGCCCTCCAGGACCGGAGTTTGACACCCCTGCCTTAGACCATTGATGACGTACAGCCATTTCGCCAGTCATGTGTTCCTTACTGTACCAGCGTAATTTACAGCTAAATCTAGTCTCACCCCCCAATTCTCATAGAGATCAGTTCAAATGCAGGGAGGTTATAGTATTGCTTGTAACAGTACCTGAAAATAAGATATTGAGAGTCTTTTGATGTTGATGGGTCACAGACTTCAGGAAGTAACAGCATGCAAAGGATATGTGACCGAATATTAAATATGATACTTTAAAAATATGTTAAAGCAAACGGTATGAATACTTATGTAAATGAGAGATTTCAATTTTCGATTTTTAATACATTTGCAAAAATTTTGAAAAACATGATTTAACTTTGTCATTATGGGCTATTTTGTGTAGAATTTTGAGACAAAAAATGAACTCAATCTATTGTAGAATATGTCTGTAATGTAATAAAACGTGGAGAAGGTGAAAGGGGTGGGCAGACTTTCCGGCTTGACTGTAGGTAATGCGATTTCATTGGTGCCCATTGTTAGCCAATTACATGTTCAGTTTGCATAAATTCTGGGTGCATCGCCTTTTTCTCTTCACATGCAGACCTGCCTACGATTGGTTCAAGAATGTCACATGGTTCATCCTGGCCCAATCAGAAAAAAGTTAATGTGTCCAAAGAGGAAAATAAAACATGCACAAACACACACACTTTTCCTCACAAACTATTATATTATTATAAATTATATTACCTGTCATCCGGGGATCCTCCCACCAGCTCAGGCCCCAGAGCCCTGATAGGCAGGGGAAGACGATTGTCCTGACCCACTGACTCCTCCCACTGGCTACCTGGAACACCAGTGCTGTTTCCATGGTGCTGCAGGCCAGCAATCCCAAGGAACCAAACAAGTATACTTCTGTGGGAAGGAAGAGGATGAGACATTTCATTACACGTTATTCATATTGATTGTACCAGTCCCCTGATTAATAAGGAAGTCACACTTTTCTCAAATGTGTAACTAGTAATCTCTGAACATACTGTATGGCAAAATGATTGTGTGTAAACTATCATAAGTAATTTAAGTCTCTCTCTCTCTCTCTCTCTCTCTCTCTCTCTCTCTCTCTCTCTCTCTCAATAATTTTCAATTCAATTCTACTCAAATGCTTTAGTGGCATAACATATTTCAGAATGCATATCACCAAAGTGTAATGATAATACCGGTAATAATCATACATTTTGTTCATATTGCGCTTTTCCAAGTGCTCAAAGACGCATAGTAACAACACAAATAAATCAAATCTCTCCCTCTCTTTCTCTCTCGCTCTCTCTTTCTCTCACTCTCTTGCTCTCTCTCTCTCTCTCTCTCTCTCACCAATGAGTGGCATGTCCCTATTGAAGGGGGGGAAGAGTGTGAAGATACTGATGATGAAGATGAAGTGTCCGGTGAAGATGCTGGCCTTCATGCTGATGCGCTGTTTGAGGTGCACGGGGATGAGGAAGCCCAGGATGTCCAGCAGGAGGAGTAGAGAGCTGGGCAACAGCAGGGTCACCAGGTAGAGCAGTGGGCGCCTCCGCACGGTCACCTGAGAAAGAGAAAGTGGCAGCAGTGTAGCCGGCAGTGTAGTATAATGGTTAAGGAACTGGACTTCGAGGTTCGATTCCCAGGTAGGACACTGCCGTTGTACCCTTGAGCAAGGTACTTAACCTGAATTGCTTCAGTATATATCCAGCTGTATGAATGGTTAAATGTAATAAGAAGTTGTGTAAGTCGCTCTGGATAAGAGCGTCTGCTAAATGCCTGTAATGTAAGAAAGAAAGAGAAAGAGTGAGAGACCTTTTTTTTTTTTGAGGTTTTTATATTTAAGTCGCTATGTTTTTTTGCGACCACAAAAAAAACTCACAGAGCCCTGAGATACCAGCTAAAACACTGAAATCAAATTAAAAAACGACAACCCCCCCTCACCCCCCACCCAAAATAAAAAAATAAAACCCCCCATAACCAAAAAATATAAAGACACACGGAAACAAAAAAGGTGAAAAAAAATTGTATAAGAGAAGAAAACAAAAAAGGCACAATGTCTTGACACAAGACATTTTATCTTCATTTTTCTCACCATTTAATACTCATCTCAAAACTCCAGTTGTACCTCAGCACCCCCCTTGCCTGCATAAGCATCCCCCCAGCCCCCGAAACCCAAAGAAACCTTCTAAGTTGTCAACAGACTCATAATATGCATGCTCGATCAGACGTCTCCGCGTGTCAGCCAGGGGCTCCTTTCCACTCGCAGATCGCAATTTCTTATCAAGACTTGCATCGATCGCAAATCACAAATAAATGTGCGACGACTACAGACCACTCACACATACAATTCTTTCCTCGCAAACATGGCGTTTCCTTTGATTGCGCGGAGACGGAGGCACGCTCCAGAAATAATCTTCTTTGTGTTCGCTTCCACCGTTTAGATGGAGATTATATTAAATATCTCTAGCAAAAAAGTAGTAGCCTACATAAAAGTTTATTTTTAAAAGTATACTTAAGTACATCAAGTTTATTTTAAAGTAGACTATATTTTACGTAGACAACTTTATAAAACTGCATTTTCAGTATTTACAGTGTAGGTATTTCCTGGAACGAAGCGTTAAGTGAACTACTTCTAAACTTGTAGGCTACTATCATAAATTGAGAGACTTCAAGTAACCTATTTGAAACCGTGATCTAAATTTACTTCTGCAAAGTAAAATGAAAGTAGCCTACGCTGGCTGGGATTTAGTTCACAAAAAGTGTAAAGACATAGACCTTTATTTATTATTTTTTTCAGGATGGTACATTACGCTTATGCGAACTTCTTGATCTTAGGCCATACACTAACATGTAACAGAGCATGGCCCTACCTGTCTCACTTCAAATAGTGACAGCTCTGCGCTTCCTGGCACCCGGCAGCTTTCTCTGGGTTGTCGGACATCGGACAATGTCATGGAATAAGCAACGAAAAGTCCAATTTGTCCGTAAAGTGACAGCACTACGCTTTGTTAATAGCCTACTGATTTAATTCAGCCCACAACACAGACATCAAGTGAAAGGATACGTTTACGAGTGGTCTCCCAAAACTCCTTGCTGCAAATGATGGGTCACAAATTCCCACCAGGGCATCGACTAAGAACGAACACACTTTTGCGTGTAGAAAAGTAGCCTAACACTCGTTAAGCACAGCCTCACACGCACACACGACAGCTACATTTGGAGCAATTTGTATCGCCGCCTCCTAACATTACTGATGGATGGCTTCTAGGTGACAATGGGTAAGTTTAATTTGAATATATAACAAATAGCAATACGCATAACTTTTTACTATAAAGTGTAGGCTATATTAGGCCTACTGCGGAGACCTAATAGTTCAAATAAAATTAATATATATATAGCCTACAACACGTAATTCCAATTCAATCTGACCGCAAGGTGTATTTTTCAACCCACCCTGCCCCCCGTTCCCAGATACCACTTGTAACCTTGGCTACACCGGTGGCCAGCCCACACAGAATGGAAGGGCGATACAATCTTGTTATGTAGCCTTAATGGTCAGCCTTAATTCATCAGATGATGCAGGTTATTCACAGCCTAATTAGGCTACCAAATAATGGCAAATGGGAATTCTGCATTGGCCATTAACATAGTTTTAATATGATATGTTTTATATGATAAAGTTGGATTAAGGACACGATACATTGTGACATAAGTATTTTGAATATTTTACAGACAGTAAAGTAGCCTGTAATCCATGCATAGCGCCCCCTTTAGTTTGCGTTTTGGGATAATTGACAGTTCGATACAAAAAACGAGGCAGGGGGATGAGAACGATTGCAGATTTATGGATTGCCTGCATGAACGCTTCTACCTGAAACACTCCAAAAAGTGCAGGAAAAATCGATCGCATCTCGCAGATCGCACGTCGCATTTTGGTGAAACGAGCCCCAGATCGCCATCTTTGCCCAACAGATAGTTAATGTGTGCACAGATTTTTCTTTGCCACACAATACCGCGTCCACGCAACAATAGTACTACCGTGAACTACCTCCCCATTTCTCACACCATTCCTTAACAAGATGGAGCAGCCCCCTCAACCGTGCACAACTAGTGAAGATGTGGGATACGCTCTCTGTGACCCCACAAAAAAAGACAGCCCTCCCCCACTGTTGGATCCAGGTGTGCCTTGTACCTGTTTGTGGCTATTGCCCCATGCACAATTCTCCACTGAAGATCGCCTACACGTTTTTCAATGGGTCTCTTATACAGGGGCCGCCAGCTACCTTTCGGGGGAAAAGTCTGACCCTGTGCCCTCAAAAGCCCTGGGGCCACATGTATAAAACTTTAAGTAAAAAGAAAGAACGCTCAGGGAGAAAGTCGGAAATCTGCTTTCACAAAGTTTAGCATTTTGTCCCTCTGCCTTTCTATCACGGTGTCGCCATATCACACTGGTGATATGGTTTGGTGTCTCCAAACACTGCGTATGCATGGTGTCCAGCGTGTGCAGAGGTACGCAGATTCTCTTATGTTATACATCTGAATTTCTGCGTAAAAACTCACTTACGCAGCTTTCTGAGGACATTTTTCTGCTCAGCACTGTTTATACATGTGGCCCCTGGACTCCTTGACCTCCCCCAGCGTGCCGAGATGCCAGGTAGAGAGCCTTTTTGCTTACTGTCCTGAAAACATTCAGCTGCGGGGCTCATTCAGTCAGGAGCAACCCTGCCCTTTCCTGCCACTCTCCAACGTCCGCCATAATCCCCTTGTCCTCGCTTTGTGTGACCTCGTTCTCAACACCCACTATCAAGGTGGCCGGCAGAGCAGCTCGGATCCCCTCCAGGTACCTCTGGACCAGGCGGATTGACCTGACCCCTGACCCCTGTGATGGCTGCAATCTTCTCCACTGCTTTCCATCCTCCAGCGGTCTTCAGATGTCCCATTTTGGTGATCCCAGCCTGGACAAACTTGTTCCTGGTGGATGAGCAGCTCGCACTATCCACACCAATGCATGGGTTATGGAACAGTGGTACCTCACCCCCCCAGTATGAGATGGCATTTTGCTCAACCCGATGAGTTTTAAAACCCGTCTATGCCTTGAGCATAGCGTGATAAAAAGAGGTCAGCCCTGTTAAGTCCACTTTCTTTAGCTCCATGAGAAACAGGTGACCAGCTCTCCTCAAAATATGGCAAGCCACTCCTGCCCAGTTAGGTTTCTCTGCATACAGCGGCCTTTGGGCTGCTTGGAGCCTGAAAGCCGCTACTCTGCTTTGAATGTCCACAGACCGCTTTACAATGGCCTCTCACTCACCCATTTGCGTAAACTGTCAGTGCTTACAAACACCATGAATGAGTTGTCACCATGAAACACACGGAAAAAGGCTTCAATTGTTTATTTAAAAACATATATACTTGCCGTCTGAACGACATGACATGTTTCAGCTCCGCTGTTTTACATCCCAGCAGTGCCATTTTAAAGGACCCGCAAACTTCCCGAATCTCATCAGTTTTTTAGCGATGGCCTCGTTCTCTATGAACGGTGGTACATTCGATATGGTTACCCTGCTCGCTGGTGCGGACAGTGGATGTATAGGCACGTAAGTCTTCTTAACAACAATCCCGGTTTCAATTAAACCGTTCACCAGTTCCACCAATTTTAAATATCCGACTACCGCATTATTCATTCTCGACGGTGCTGGCATACACACTTACACCCGTTCCTAAAAGAGAGCGGCGGCGGCACCCTCACCCCAGAGAGAGGTATCATGCATAAGAGCTCCCACTCCCTCTACCCTAAAGACAAAATCCCTGAGCCTAACCAACTCAATATTTTTTTGTATTTATTTTTATTTTATGAAAGAAAGGAAGAAAGCCCCTCCACCATAGACAAACCAACCACTCAGGAAAGAAAGAAAAGCCCAAAATGTAGAAAGAAAGAACCAAACACACAGCTCCCATGCGCACAGAACCCTCACACACCAGAGAGAGAGAGATATATAGAGAGAGAGAGAGAGAGACGTGTGCGCACACACGCGCACACACACACACACACACACACGCACACACACACTCACACACACACACACACACACACACACACACACACACACACACACACACATACTGTACCTGCACTCTAACAGCAGAGGTGTGGAGGTGGGAGAGGGGATTCAGGGTGGGGAACACAGTGAGTGATAGAATCTCCCACTCCCCCCTGGAGAACAACCCCTCCCACTCTCTACTGTCCCTCTCTGATCCAGAACCCCAATGCACCTCTACTTCATCTGCTACAGAGAGAAGAAAAAGAGAGAAATATTTCTTTCTATTTGAAATTGTTTTGTTTTATATATATATATATATATATATATATATATATATATTTGTATGTAATGCTTTGGCAGTTTTTACTCTATGTGTTTCATGCCAATAAAGCATATTGAATTGAAAAGATTGAGAGGGAGAGAGAGAGAGAAATAGTGAGTGTAAGAAAGAGATAGATTAGAGAGGGGGATGGGGAGAGAGACCGGGATGGTCAGAAAGGGGGAAAGAGAGATGGGGAGGGAAAGAGAGAGGGAGGAAGACAGAGAAAGCAAGAGAAAGAGAGGGGCAGGGAGAGAACGGTATGGGAGGGAAACAGAACGGTATGATGACGTTACTTCAGCATGTTGTTTTGGGTGAGAGGGAGGTCACAGATTAAAAAGAGGGCAGTCTGCCTGCAGAGGGAGGATGAAAAAGATGGATAGAGAGAAGCTGAGCTCACAGGTGTGGGTCTGCAGAACAAACGTAAGGTTGCAGGTGTGGTGGTCCAGGGGGAAGTGGAAAAGGTTGAGCGGGCACCTCGTCTCCAGGAGGCGGGGCTGCAGCTGCTCCACCCACCCCAGGTGACTGATTGACACCTGCGTGGACCTGCGAGACTCCTCCTCCCGCCCCACCCTGTGCATGGAGACAAAGGGCACGTTCCTGAGCACAAGAACTTTATGTGAAAGTCCTGCAGTCGGACGTTCAGTTCAGTCCTGCAGGTATGGAGACAGAAAGATCGATTATGGGATTTTTGTGCTGCAGTCAATTCCGTATTTTGCATATTTACAATCTTACAAATTTACCCACAAAACATCTCCAGGGGAGTGTTCCCAAACATTAGCAAACCACTCACAGTGAACTTCCTGTTCTACCGGACATAGCAAACCACTCACAGTGAACTTCCTGTTCTACCGGACATAGCAAACCACTCACAGTGAACTTCCTGTTCTACCGGACATAGCAAACCACTCACAGTGAACTTCCTGTTCTACCGGACATAGCAAACCACTCACAGTGTACTTCCGGTTCTACCAGAAGCAGAGTTTGAAAGATAACAGGACAAACTGCCAACTGAGTAAAGCCAGAGACCAGATCAGAAAAGCACCAATCAGGGCAGGCAAGGTAGCTACATTGTGTCACTCATATTAAGCCACATACAATGAAATACCTGTGGGAGAAAAGAAATTGGGAAAGACACAGGACTTCTCTGCCTTTAGCTGTGTGTCCTAACAAGTTAATTCTAAACCATATGCCTCACAGCATAATATTACTGCCATTTACATGCCATGGTATAGCATTGATATGCAGTGCATAGGTCTCTGTTCAAGGGCCACTGCTAAACTAAACAATAAAGCATAAAGCTTAATTTATCTCTGATCCACAGTCTGAAGCTTTCATTTTTAAATCTGTTTTTAATTTCAATGGGTTTGCATCCCATTCCAGCAAGCCACATCGCAGCTGTTACCTTTGACACTTGGCTTATGTCACCTTTCAGATCGTGTCATCTTGTTTTTGGCAGCATCGTCTGGAATGCATTTTAAACCCTGTGTGCTTGGAAACGATTTTTACGCATCTGAAATACTTTAGATTTTAGGGTACCAGTGAAATATGAAAACAAACTTGCAGATCCCTGAGATTTGTTTAAAAAACATGTTAAAACATATTATAACCAAACTGAAAATAACACAATAACTACTGGTGAAGAAAGTCAGAACAATTATCAAAAATCTGCAGGGTTAACTTTACTAAAGAATGTAAAGATGTCTAAAGAATTAAAGTATTCAAATAATTATTTGAATCAGGACTGGGAGCAGGTATACTTGGTAAAATCATGGTAAATAGATTTTAATACATTGTATTTCAATTAAATTAAATTAGTTTTACAGAGAACTGTCACAATGATGCTGTACAGAGAAACCAGGCCCGAACCCCCAAAAAGCCAGTGAGGTAAAAACTCCCCAGTGGGAAGAAATCTCGGGACAAACCTGGCTAGAGAGGGGGAATCAATTCTTCCCTGGCCGGCCTGGTTTAAACTAAAGATGGAATGGATGGTAACAGAATGTAATGAGGAATCTATCACAGAAAATAATCAAATGGGTTGAGTAGGTTACAGTCTGAGATATTGAACCTGCTGGTAAGTAGAAAGTCCAATAAAGAGATGTATAATATGCAATTCAAAGGGATGGGGTGTAACATCTGGGACTTTCCCGCTGAAATTGTGCTGTCCGAGTATGGCAACACCTCAAGCAGGAATAGGAGAAGAGGCAGTGTACCCACATCTCGTAGATCACCACGTCGGGCACCCAAATGCTCTCTTCTGGGACGGTCACACGCTGCACCCCCTGGTGAAGGATAGGGTCCCAGGAAAAGCGTTCATCCTGCCAAACCTACAGGAAAGAAAGTCTTACTTTCAAATTGCCAATTAATAAATACGTTAAAAAATGTAACGCTGCTGACAAAACAAAATAGTTATTTACAGCGTCCAATGAAACAAAAAAAACAAAAACAATTATCAACATTTAGATAGTTCTGATTAATTATATACAGCCTACACAACACCATTTTTAAACTGATGTAGACAGATAAATAAATAAATAAACACATGCATTGATTGATTGATTGATTGATTGACTGATTGAATCTGTGAGCTTTGTAGCTGCCGAGGCCCATAACTTGCTACTGAGGTTATTTTCCAGTTCAATATCTCGATCCAGATATACAGGTCTGATCAGACCATTTTATTGATTATATATATATATATATATATACAGTATATATGTGGATGTAGATCCTTCCTCCATACCTTTATCACTCTTCCTTATCTGCCTCCCTCCCGCCCTCTATTTTTCCCTCCCTAACCCCCTTGTACCAGCTCTCTAGCTTACCTGTCTGTACAGGACGTAGAGAAGCAATCGTTCCTGCTTTTCATTCTGCAAGGTGAATCCATTGGTCAGAGTGAGACAGACAGTGGCGGAGTCACAGAGCTTACTGAGAGACAGGGCGGAGCCAATGGCAGAAAAGGTGGACTCTCACCCAAAAATTACAGAAAAGGTGGGGCCAATTACAGAAAGGGTGGAGTCAATGACAGATAGGGTGGAGTGATTTACAGAAAGGGTGGAGTCAATGAAATATAGTGCGAAGCCAATTACAGAAAGGGCGGAGTCAATGACAGATAGGGTGGAGTGATTTACAGAAAGGGTGGAGCCAATGATAGAAAGGGCAGAGTCAATGACAGTAAGGGCAGAGTCAGTGACAGTAAGGGCAGAGTCAATGACAGTAAGGGTGGAGTCAACAGCAGATAGAGTGAAGCCAGTGACAGTAAGGACAGAGTCAGTGACAGTAAGGGCAGAGTCAGTGACAGTAAGGGCAGAGTCAGTGACAGTAAGGACAGAGTCAGTGACAGTAAGGGCAGAGTCAATGACAGTAAGGGTGGAGTCAACAGCAGATAGAGTGAAGCCAGTGACAGTAAGGACAGAGTCAGTGACAGTAAGGACAGAGTCAGTGACAGTAAGGGCAGAGTCAGTGACAGTAAGGACAGAGTCAGTGACAGTAAGGGCAGAGTCAGTGACAGTAAGGGCAGAGTCAGTGACAGTAAGGACAGAGTCAGTGACAGTAAGGGCAGAGTCAGTGACAGTAAGGGCAGAGTCAGTGACAGTAAAGGCAGAGTCAATGACAGTAAGGGCAGAGTCAGTGACAGTAAGGACAGAGTCAGTGACAGTAAGGGCAGAGTCAGTGACAGTAAGGGCAGAGTCAATGACAGTAAGGGCAGAGTCAGTGACAGTAAGGGCAGAGTCAGTGACAGTAAGGGCAGAGTCAATGACAGTAAGGGCAGAGTCAGTGACAGTAAGGGCAGAGTCAGTGACAGTAAGGACAGAGTCAGTGACAGTATGGGCAGAGTCAGTGACAGTAAGGGCAGAGTCAGTGACAGTAAGGGCAGGGCAGCATAACATGGAAATATAAACATTATGATTGATCGCTTCAAGATTTTCAGCATCCAATTCACCTCCACCAGGGTTCAGCATAAGTTAAAGCTTCAGTGGTAACTGCCTCACCATGCCTAGAACACTTTGCACAGTGAAACCGACGGCGACCCGAACCGGAGTCCTCCAGTCCCGGACAGGGCGTAGGCGGGCCCAACTCTCCCCCAGCATTGAGCGCAGCCATTGGCTGAGAGATGGAGGGGCAGGTGACCCCAATCTGCCAATCACAACAGGAGCGTTGATGCTCCCCGCTCCTGTCACACAAAACGGCAAGGATCATGAGTGTAGTGCCGATTGTCCTGTGACAGTGAGCAGCAACGAAACATAAGTGTGCCATGACACGTCCTTCTCTTCATTTTACACTGAGAAAGTTACTAAAAACGGACTGATGGTTTTGTAACAGAGAGTCCTAGTTACAAAATTCAAAGTAGCAAATAACACTACAGATAATTTACAGCAATTCAGGTTAAGTACCTTAAGTGTCCTACCTGGGAATTGAACCTGCAACTTTTGAGTTACAAGCTCAGTTCCCTACCAATTATATTACACTATACTACAGATTATACTACACCAAGAGAAGTTGGATAATTGTATAAGCAACTAATTAAGTAGCAAATTACAGTACTTATTCTACTGGGGAGGATTTTTATTTAAAACATTTTTTTTACCCCACAGGTTTTTTTTTCTTTTTTTGGGGGAGGGGGAGGGGGGGGGGGGGTTGAGGCTCAGTTGTTCCTGTTATTTCTATTTCCAGTGTCTTTGTAAAAAATGCTACACAAATACAATTGAATTAAACTGAAGTAAATTGTGTTGTGCACTATTAGTCTAATTAATCTGATCAATCTCAGCGCCATGCTGCACTGCTCTGGAGGAGCCCACACTGGCAGTGTTCAGGAGCCCACAATGGCAGTGTTCAGGAGCCCACAGTGGCAGTGTTCAGGAGCCCACAGTGGCAGTGTTGAGGAACCCACAGTGGCAGTGTTGAGGAACCCACAGTGGCAGTGTTGAGGAACCCACAGTGGCAGTGTTAAGGAACCCACAGTGGCAGTGTTGAGGAACCCACAGTGGCAGTGTTGAGGAGCCCACAGTGGCAGTGTTAAGGAACCCACAGTGGCAGTGTTGAGGAACCCACAGTGGCAGTGTTAAAGAACCCACAGTGGCAGTGTTAAGGAACCCACAGTGGCAGTGTTAAGGAACCCACAGTGGCAGTGTTGAGGAACCCACAGTGGCAGTGTTGAGGAACCCACAGTGGCAGTGTTGAGGAACCCACAGTGGCAGTGTTAAGGAACCCACAGTGGCAGTGTAAGAACCCACAGTGGCAGTGTTAAGGAACCCACAGTGGCAGTGTTAAGGAACCCACAGTGGCAGTGTTGAGGAACCCACAGTGGCAGTGTTGAGGAACCCACAGTGGCAGTGTTAAGGAACCCACAGTGGCAGTGTTAAGGAACCCACAGTGGCAGTGTTGAGGAGCCCACAGTGGCAGTGTTAAGGAACCCACAGTGGCAGTGTTGAGGAACCCACAGTGGCAGTGTTAAAGAACCCACAGTGGCAGTGTTAAGGAACCCACAGTGGCAGTGTTAAGGAACCCACAGTGGCAGTGTTGAGGAACCCACAGTGGCAGTGTTGAGGAGCCCACAGTGGCAGTGTTAAGGAACCCACAGTGGCAGTGTTGAGGAGCCAACAGTCCATTACCTGAGAGGAAAGGCAAGAAGAGGACCCCCAAGAGAGCGGTTGCCAGGCAGCCAGGGCGAAGATTAGTTCTGTCCTGGGACATGCCGTGGGTGTGGGAGTGTGGTCGTGCCGCCACGCTAACTAACCCTGGAGTGAATGTTGGAGGGAGCTGGGGTGAGCACTGTGGACAATAAAGATGAGACACACTCAATCATACACACAAGCACATACAGTACATTTACGTGCACAAACCACACACACACACACACACAAACACCGAAACACATACATGCCAGCTTACACGCATGTAAACATTCACAGACATATGGACACAAGGTGAAATTGTATTACAAATGTATTATTATTATTATTATTATTATTATTATTATTAGTAGTATTATTATTATTATTAGTATTATTATTATTGTTAGTAGTAGTAGTAGTAGTAGTAGTAGTAGTAGTAATAATAGTAGTAGTAGTACTAGTTGTAGTAAGAATAGAATAGAATAGAATAGAATAGAATAACTTTTATTTTCCCACTAGGGAACTTCAGTTGTAGCCCTAGCAACAAAAAAGACATGAACAGACATGGGCCGACCCACAACACACACACAAACATATCAAACAAAGACATCCAACAGAATCATTGCATCAATAAAGTGAATTAAAGTGCAATACAGCCATGATTAAAAATAGCCCCCGCTGTCCCGAGATGTCCAGTGTCAACAAGCAATCCAACACACAAACTCAGCCTCCATGACTCTCCTCCATACACGCAGCGCCGCGGTCTCTGTACACCGCCAAAACAGAGCACCGAACTGCATCAGTCTTCCCAGTCATCTCCTCACTCCTCCCCAGCATTATGTTCTCCTTCCCTGGTTGCCTTTTGAAGATTGCCTGCACTCACGGATCAGTCCCGACTCTTTCAACTCTAGCAAAAAGCGATGGTAAACTGTGTTGCTGCAGTCTGCAGATCCAACGGACATTCCCAAGCATTATGTTGCGAATGCGTCTCCATGGTGACGACCACAAACAAAATTATATCGACTAGACAATTCGTCAATATTATCAAAACGAGCAGCAGGAGTGCCCTGAAAAATATCCAGCCCGCTTTCCTGTCCCACTACAGACGCACAGCGCATGAAAAAAACAAAGACAAAAGCCCAACACAACAAAACACATTCAAATGAACAAACACGAACAAGAGACAGCTGGACTACATGTCGCCATTACAGCAACAGTAAACAGTAGTAGGGTAGTTTTACTAAATAAATAATTTGTTTTCTTGTTATTTTTGCTGTGCTGCTGTTCTACTTATATGGTGCCTTATCTAAGAAACATAAATATAAACATAATAAAATGAAATTAAACAAATTGGGATTGGCAGTGGGATAATACTGTCCCTAAGCACTGCAATGAAAAATAGAACAAAAATATCAGCAAACAGTAATCATGTTAGGATAGATTCAGTGGCTAACATTTATTAGCTGTAGCGCTCACATGCTGTACTCTCCAGTAGTTACCCATGGGAGAGGATTAGCCTTATTCCTTCATCATTTCAGTGCGCTAACTATGCCTATGCTATACACATTAGTCATCACCACTGGTACCCTACCTTTCTCAGTCCTGACGTCTCTCACAAAATGATGAAGCGACACGTCAACCTGACTGGGAACCACCCCTGTGTGTGTGTGTGTGTGCGTGTGTGTGTGTGTGTGTGTGTGTGTTTGAGAGAGAGAGAGAGAGAGAGAGAGAGTGAGAGAAAGAGAGAGAGAGAAAGAGAGCTCAGTAAAACTGTGGGCTGAGACAGAGAGGGGCGGGACTTAATGAGGAGCAGAGCTCAGTAAGACCGTGGGCTGAGACAGAGATCGGGCGGGGCTGATACAAAAATGGGCGGAGCTGAGACAGAAAGAGGCGAGACTTACGCCTTATGGACATACATTTCAGGAGTCCACACCTGGGATGCTGGCAGAGTGAAATGGGACAGCCCAGCATAAGAGGAGGGGTCCCAGGACAGAAAGTCATCTTTGAGAGGGAGAGAGAGAGAGAGAGAGAGAGAGAGAGAGAGAGAGAGAGAGAGAGAGAGAGAGAGAGAGAGAGAGAGAGAGAAAGCGAGAGAGAAAGAGAGAGAGAGAGAGACACCATTCAAGCCATTTTATTAAGCAACCAGAGTGGGTCCTTATCTACAACCTAGAGAAACTGATATTCAAACCAGGACAGGGCTGTTTCTAACAGGGCCAATTGTGTGCACGGTCCCCGGCAGTTGAATGTATATTTCAATATTGAAATGAGAATAAATTAAAGACAGAGAGGGCCTTATGCATGAGGAATACTCACACTTTCACTTTACAAGGAGTGCTTTGCTGGAATGAGATAGACTGAGAGAAGAAGAAAGATACTGAGGAAGACTGGGAGAAGGAGACTGAGACTGAGGAAGACTGGGAGAAGGAGACAGAGACTGAGGAAGACTGGGAGAAGGAGACAGATACTGAGGAAGACTGGGAGAAAGAGATAGATACTGAGGAAGACTGAAAGAACGGGACAGAGAAAAGATAGAAAAAGAGAAAAGAAAAGAAGAAAAAGCCTGAGAGACAAAAAGACTGAGAGAAGATTATTAGAGTAACAGATAAGAACAGAGTTAGATGACTAGAAGAGCACAGACGTTAAAGACTTGGAGAAGAACACAGAGACTGTTAAAAACTTGGAGAAGAACACAAAAACAGTTAAAGACTTGGAGAAAAACACAGAGACACGTGACACCGTGAGAAGATCGAGGGACTGTGAAATAATTGGAAAATTCTGAAAACATCTGGAGTTACCATGAGAGACAAAGATAAGGATGGAGACAGCTAAAAACACATGGTAGATGAAGATCTAGGCTTGGGAGAGGCAGGGGGAAGCAGACATTGAATCTGAGAAAGAAACTGACAGCGAAGCCAATGGCGATGTGCGTTTGCTCTGTCCTGGTGATCGGCTGGCTGATCTGCACAAGTATGGAGACCAACTAATCAGAATACAGGGAGAGGGTGGCGAATGAGCACAGTGTGTGTCTGTGTGTGTGTGTGTGTGGGTGTGTGTGTGTGTGGATGCAGTGTTGGGGTCTGTGTGTAACCATGCTTTGCTGTGTGCATGAATATAGTACAAGATACTATCTAGTTTGTAGATGAGCAGTAGGTACCTTTTAGTGCTAGGAATATGGCAAGCATTGTTGAGCTGAATGGCCTGTTCTCGTCATTAAGTCATGTTATGTTCTGTTATGTGCCCCTCTCTACAGTACTGTTAGCTGCTGGGTCAGACTTGGGCTCTTTGATCCAGAACCTGACCCAGCACTCCTCCCCCTGGATGCGGCCGGTGAAGTCCTGGGACCGGGCCCTACTGGTGCACACAGACGTGCAGCTGCTCGCTGTGCTGGATGTGGTGAGCACTGGACCTCTGATCTTTGACCTCACTCTCAGCTTCCAGACTGCATTTATTCAACCTTCCTTTGCCAAAGAACCAATTTAACAAGCGGGCTGAGGATGTGTGTCTGTTTCTGTGTTTGTCAGTGTGCCTACGACAAATTGAGTGTTGTTGAAAGGTTGGGAACACGGTGCATTGTGGGTACAGTGTCTGCGGAGAAGGGATGTAGCTTAACATGACGATGTTTGGGTGTCTATCAGGGCTTTTCTGATGAGCTGTAACTGTGTTTAATTGTGTATGATTGGTGACTGTAGCTGTCTATAATATTTTATTGGAACAAATTTACTTCAGTGATGCAATAAATTGGCATCAAAAGGGTAATTCAGTTAAATTCAGTTCAATTAAATTCAATGGTGCTTTACTGAGAGGATTACCAGAGCAGCACAGCAAAGCTTATACAAAATCTTTCTCACTCTCATTTTCTCTCTCTCTATCCCTCTCTCTCTCTTGGCAGAATGAAAAGGATGAGAAAGTGGAATTGCACATTGTCATCAGACAGGTGACCCCACTCCCCCCCCCCCCCCACCCCCTCTCTCTCTCTCTCTCTCTCTCTCAATTTCAATTTTCTATTTAATGTGCTTTATTGGCATGAAATACATATGGTACAGTAAATATTGCCAAAGCATTATATAGTAAGAAGAAGGATAATAAAATAAAAACATCTAATATAAAGAGAATTATTACATTTTTATACAGTTGAATAATTAAAACTAATAATATATAATTATTAATTGTAGTTTTGTTTCTTGGGTTGAACCTTTTCATCTGTACAGTAGTGATATTATTGAAGGGTGTTTTCTCACTGTCCCTCAGGTTGTGACAGGCTGAAACATATTGTGCTGCGAGCGGGGCTGTTACTCACTGTCCCTCAGGTTGTGACAGGCTGAAACATATTGTGCTGCGAGCGGGGCTGTTACTCACTGTCCCTCAGGTTGTGACAGGCTGAAACATATTGTGCTGCGAGCAGGGCTGTTACTCACTGTCCCTCAGGTTGTGACAGGCTGAAACATATTGTGCTGCGAGCGGGGCTGTTACTCACTGTCCCTCAGGTTGTGACAGGCTGAAACATATTGTGCTGCGAGCGGGGCTGTTACTCACTGTCCCTCAGGTTGTGACAGGCTGAAACATATTGTGCTGCGAGCGGGGCTGTTACTCACTGTCCCTCAGGTTGTGACAGGCTGAAACATATTGTGCTGCGAGCGGGGCTGTTCCTCACTGTCCCTCAGGTTGTGACAGGCTGAAACATATTGTGCTGCGAGCGGGGCTGTTACTCACTGTCCCTCGGGTTGTGACAGGCTGAAACATATTGTGCTGCGAGTGGGGCTGTTACTCACTGTCCCCCTTCTCTGTCTCCACCTCTTCTGTCTTACAGTGACCACATAGACGTTCCTCTTTGGGCAACCATGACTTTTTATGTCCACCTTTTTCAATTTCTAAGGTGTGGTCACTGAGTCTGTACTTGGTCAAGATCTGTCTGTGCTTTGTATCTCTGTAACTCTTTAATTGTATTGTGAGTTCCCAGTAAAATAAAGCTCAAATAAATACTACTGACTGCACTTTCCTGAATTGGCAGACTGGGGGTGATCAGCTTATGAAAATACAAATACAAGAAAAGCCATTACATTCATTGCAAACTGAATGAAAACAGAAGATCAGGGGAAATAACAGTTTTCCAACAAAATCAAGTTGAATGCCTTCTTGTTATGAATTTGTGTGTATAATTATACACTGCATGTATATATATATATATTTCTCTCTCTCTCTCTCTCTCTCTCTTTCAATTTTCAATTCAATTCAATTCAAAATGCTTTATTGGCATGACATATTTCGATATATATATATTGCCAAAGCGAAATAGTCAATTAAAACAACAGCAGTCAACAACAATAATAGTAATAACAACAACAATATACATATATATATATATATAGTCTCTCTTCTCAGGGCAGCCAAGTCTGCCGGTGGCGGCCGGTTTCTATTGCTAGGCTGTGCTCACTGAGTCTGTACTTTGTCAATGTTTTTTTTTAATTTATCATTTTTCACTGTGCCACAGTGTATTCTCGTTTTAGGGCCAGATAGCATTCTAATTTGTTTAGATTTTTTGTTTGAGTTTCCCAATAAGTTAGATAATTTTGTTTTTGTTGCTTTATAATTTGGTTGATTCTGATTGGTATTGTTGGTATGTATCTGTCCTGAGGCTGGGTGGAGTCAGTGGGGGTTTGTGAACTCAGGACCAGCTGAGTGAAGGGACTCTTTTCTGGGCTCAGCTCATGGCATTGCAGGGCTTTGTAATGGTATGAGTGGGGGTAGCTGTTTTTTCTCTTTCTCCCTTTCAGAGATGGAGGGATGAGTTTCTGTCCTGGGACCCCTCCTCCTATGGTGGGCTGTCCCATTTCACTCTGCCAGCATCCCAGGTGTGGACTCCTGAGACTTATGTCCATGAGGCGTAAGTCCCGCCCCTCTCTGTCTCAGCCCCGCCCCTCTCTGTCTCAGCCCACAGTCTTACTGAGCTCTGCTCCTCATTAAGTCCCGCCCCTCTCTGTCTCAGCCCACAGTCTTACTGAGCTCTGCTCCTCATTAAGTCCCGCCCTTCTCTGTCTCAGCCCACAGTCTGACTGAGCTCTGCTCCTCATTAAGTCCCGCCCCTCTCTGTCTCAGCCCACAGTCTTACTGAGCTCTGCTCCTCATTAAGTCCCGCCCCTTTCTGTCTCAGCCCACAGTCTTACTGAGCTCTGCTCCTCAATGTTCCAAGGAGATATGTCACCTATCAAGTCCAGTCTCTCTTTCTTTTTTTCTCTCAAAAAGTAAAATACATAGGGAATGTGTGTGTGCGTGTGTGCATGCGTCTCCTTGCTCTGCACATGTGTGTGTGTGCGCGTGTGTGCGTGCATCTCATTACTTTGCGTGTTTGTGTGTGTGCGTCTCATTGCTCTGTGTGTGTTTGTGTGTGTGTGCATGCATCTCATTGCTCTGCGTGCGTACGTGTGTGTGTGTGTGTGTATGCGTGCATGTGTGTGTGTGTGTGTGTGTGTTTATGTTTGTGTGGTGGTTCTCGTGTCTGTATTACAGGGTTAGTGAGGACCGACAGCAGGAACACCCCTTTGTGTTGGTGAGCTCCTCAGGGTGGGTAAAGCGCTCAGAGCTGGTGCTGCTCTATCTGCACTGTGACCTGTCTCTGTTCCTCTTCCCCTTCGACAAACAGACCTGCAACATCACCCTGGGCTCCAACCTGCACACAGGTACACACACAGGCACACACCTGCACAGCCTACACACTGCTTGATCTGTGCACTTAACCTTAACTGTGTGTGAGTGTGTGTGCACATGCATGCATCTCATTGATGTGTGTGTATGCGTGCGTGTGTGTGTGTGTGTTTGCGTGTGCATCATTGCTTTGCATGTGTGTGTGTGTGTGTGTGTGTGTGTGTGTGTGTGTGCATATGCATGCATCTCATTGCTGTGTGTTTATGTGTGTGTGTGCATATGTGTGTGTGCATATGTGTGTGTGTGCGTGTGTTTCATTGCTCTGCATATGTGTGTGTGTGCACATGCTATGTGTTTATGCGTGTATGCGTGTGAGTGTGTGCATATGTGCGTGTGTCTCATTGTTCTGCATGTGTATGCGTGTGTGTGTGTCTTTGCGTGTGTCTCATTGCTCTGCATGTGTGTGTCTGTGTGTGCAAATGCATGCATCTCATTGCTGTGTGTGTATGCGTGTGTGTGTGTGCGTGTGTTTGAGTGTTTCTCATTGCTTTACATGTGTGTGTGTGTGTGTGTGTGTGTGTGTGTGTGTGTGTGTGTGTGTGTGCTACAGTGCAGGATGTGCTCATGGTGCAGGAAAGGGCTGCAGATTCTGTGCCCAACAGCAGCCATGGCTTCACTCTGCATGGGGAGTGGAAGCTGCTGTCAGTGCGATCCCGAGCCTTCACCGAGCCCCAGGGACAGCAGCAGTACTCTCGCATCACCTACCAGGTGTGTCCCCACACACACACACACACCCATGCACACACACACCCACACAAACACACATGCACACACACCCACGCACACACACACACCCACACACACACACACATGCACACACACACACACACACACACACACACATGCGCGCACACACACACACACACACACACACACACATGCACACACACACATATACACACACACACACACACACACACACATGCACACACAAACACACATCTCTATGGGAATTGGGGAGTGGAACTAGATTTAGCAGTAAATTACACTGGAACAGTATGGAACACATGGTTAGCTAAACGGCTCTAAGTCCTCAAGGGTCTGACATATAAAATGAGCCTCAATCCATCCCTCTGCTGCCAGATATGCAGTAGATATGGATGGATCACTTTAAATGTTATTTCTCCTGACTCATTTTTTTATTGAACTCTATGGAAAAATAAGCCAGGAGAAACAAGCCTCCAAGTGATCCATCCATATCTACTGCATATCTGGCAGCAGAGTGATGGTTTGGTTATGTTATATCATAATACACGCCTTATCCAGAGTAATTTACAAAGGAGAAAACATTGGTGTTACTCTCAAAAATACAAAAGTGCAATATCATCAAGAAGGCAACTTTAAAAGTGTCAAAAGAACAATTCCCACCTTGCAATTATGATGGCAAATTCTTCTTCCGTATATTATAGCTGTATGCTGGCTAGTAACAAATTTCAGTGAATATTCTCATGGATTTGCAGGAATTATTTTGTATTTTTTTACTGGCATCTCAAGAGTTAAAAGTGTAGAATCTGGAAACAGCAACTGAAATCATGTCGGGTTCTCCAAATTGTAAAACTTGGAAACAGCCACTGAAATCACGTCGGGGTCACCAAATGTAGAATCCGCAATTACTAGACCTATGAGGGAATAGCTCGGAGCGAAGGTTTAAGTGTGATGTATTCCACTATTGCTGTGGGAAAAGGTAAAAAGTTATTTAGAAATAATATTATTTTATTTACTCGTGTATCTGACTCCATTTATAATTATAATTTAGAATTTTGGTTAAACATGCGTGGAGCTCGGAGTGGTTACACTCAACTCGTCCTTAGGTACCATCATTACTTCAATATATGCTTGCCGGAATCAGCATTATTGCTGAAGCTCAGTTCGGTGGAGAACGCAGAGGTTGGGGGTCTAGCCAACACAATACATGCATTATATTTATCATAGATAGTTGCGAGCCCAGGTCTGAGTGCATTTAAAGGGCTCCTTAAGGCAGATTTGACAAGAACCGGTGTAGAACGCCCATGGGTTCTCTTCACATCAAATCACCAGAACCATGCACTACCAACCCTGTTTTGCGGGCAGAAACTTGACTGCCTTTCCCAACTTGAGAACGCCACTTTCTGTACCAGGCCGCTGATCAGTCGGTCCTTGGTCAGAATTGTCCCCCTGAGTCTTCAGTCGTAATTTAGGCTGAAAAGGGTATAAGATGGATGAGAGTCATGGAGACCACGCACGTTAAATATAAAAAGAATTGAATAACAGGCAGGGAGGTCATTAGCTTAGAATTAGCCCTGAGTGAGACGCAGGAGTTCTGACTCTGAGACTCCCACATACATACCACAGTGCTCGGTACACTGCAGCTCGGATCATGCAGGTAATTGAAGCTGGAAAAGGGGTTAAAAGAAAGATGCAGTTGATGTGAAAACATGGTAATTTATTAATGACAAATAATCACTGGTTAAAACTGTGAGAGCAAACACGAACACATTCAATGCCTATAGCTAAACACAGGATAACATGCTGCTAAGACACATAAACATGAACAAGTTCACTAACAAAGTATATCACCAAGTGATTCCGTACGGTGTGACTATGGTACCAGGAGAACTGTTAAGCAGATTCTCCTCGAATATCCCTTTGGGTTTCCCTTAAATGCAGTCCTTCCACACTCCACAAGTCCCTTTGCTTGTCCAAATAAGGTCTGGCAGGAAGAGATGTTTCACCACCCAGGGACCCCCCTCCAGGGAGAGAAACAGAGTCTACCCCTTCCAATCTAGTGACAGTAATAAGACTCTTTGAACGACGGCGCGTGATCTTATGATCTTCTCTATCATATCTAGATATCAGGTGAGGTCCCGGTGATGGCCACTCTAGGTTCCAGATATTTATATGGACAAGCGCATCCCTGATAACCTATACAATCCTCCTTCCACATTCTTTATTTCTCCCCCTCCTATACTTTCACATACCACACACTTCAATTAGTATTATCCAGGTTCACCACATTTATCATATTATCCACAATTACTTTATACTTCCACAATGACTAATTTACATGCACATGCATATGATGCAATATACATATACAGCTTTGTTTAATATGTTAGCCATTCAGTCCAGAACCTATGCCGTAAAAGACCTGTGAGCAAGCCTGAGTTTCCGGCGTCATTAGGAATGCCGTTTCCTTCTGATGTCCAGTTGTAGGCTCAATTCCAGCTGTAGTTTACGAGGCCATGAGAGGTCAGAGGAAAAGGTTCTCAGGCTACCTGGTAAATTGTTTTATTGCACCCTCAAGGAAGTCACCACCAGCTCCAAGGGTTTATGACTGATAATGCCTTTTTCAGTCTTACACACGTATTTGGCACAGGTCTGGCTAACAAATGGCAATGTGAATGTGTGCGGGACTCAATTCCACTTACACTTACACACTTCCATTATCACTGTTCATCATCACAGACAGGTGATTATCTAGGATCTCCATTTTTCTCATCACACTTTTTATATGTACTTAGCTGCTAAACCACATGAAGCAAAACAGTGTATGTTTGTAGTCATTTTTTATAGATCCACCCATCTCGCCCTCCGTTCTCCACCTCTCCTGTCTCTCTCTTTTTTTCCCCATTTTCCTGTTTCTATCCTTCTCTTTATCTCTCGCTCTCTCTCTCTCACTCTCTGTCTCACTGTCTCTCTCTCTCTCTTTCACTCACATTCTCTCTCTCTCTCTCTCTCTCTCTCTCGCTCTCTCTCTGGCTCCCCCTGTAGGTGGAGCTCGGTCGTTACTCTCTCTACTATGTGATGAACCTGATGGTGCCCAGTGCCCTGGTGCTGCTCATTGACCTGGCAGGCTTCGCCATCCCCGTCGAGAGCTCAGAGCGAATCCCCTTCAAGGTCACCTTGCTCTTTGGCTACATCGTCTTCCTGCTTCTGCTCTCCGACCTGCTGCCCCCTTTCAGGGACAACACACCTGTGATTGGTAAGGGCTTTACCTGGTGGTGTGTCTGGTCCCTAGGGCTTTACCTGGTGGTGTGTCTGGTCCCTAGGGCTTTACCTGGTGGTGTGTCTGGTCCCTAGGGCTTTACCTGGTGGTGTTTCTGGTCCCTAGGGCTTTACCTGGAGGTGTGTCTGGTCCCTAGGGCTTTACCTGGTGGTGTGTCTGGTCTCTAGGGCTTTACCTGGTGGTGTGTCTGGTCCCTAGGGCTTTACCTGGTGGTGTGTCTGGCGTTCCTGTGCCTTAGTATGGGCGAGTCAGTGCTGCTCCTGGCTCTGGGTCAGCCTGACGCCCTGCAGCGCTCCTCTCTGATCCAGCGCCTGGCTTCCACCCTCTGCCGGGATGTCACGCACAGCGCTCTGCGGGACCAGAGAGCCCACAGGAAGAAAGTTAGGAAAGGTACCAGTATCTACTGTTCAATGAGTCTCAAGCATACACACACACACACATACACGCACACACACACACACACACATGCACTCTCACACACACATACACACACACGCACACATGCACTCACACACACACATACACACACACACGCACACATGCACTCACACACACATTCACACGCACACACACACACGCACACATGCACTCACACACACGCTCACACACACACACGCACACAAACACACACACATAGATATATACACACAAACACACACGCGCACACCCTCACACACAGACACATGCACACATGCACACAGACACACGCATACACACACATACACACACATAGAACACACAAACCTGTTAATATTTGCACATACACACGTGAATATTGTTAGTTACTAGACAAATCAATCTGGTGTCATGTTGTTCTCTGAGATTGTGATTTAGCGTCAATAACAAATAGCTTAAATTATTGTGATTGAGCACATGTGCCTGTGTGTGTGTGTGTGTGCATGTGCCTGTGTGTGTGTGTGCGTGTGCCTGTGTCTGTGTGTGTGTGCGTCTGTGTGCCTGTGTGCATGTGTGTGTGTGTGCGTGTGTGTGCATGTGCCTGTGTGTGTTTGTGTGTGTGTGCATGTGCCTGTGTGCATGTGTGTGTGTGTGTGTGTGTGTGTATGTGCCTGTGTGTGTGTGTGTGTACCTGCGTGTGTGTGTGTGTGCATGTGTGTGTGTGTGTGTATGTGCTTGTGTGTGTGTGTGTGTGTGTGTGTCTGTGTGTGTGTGTGCATGTATGTGTGTTCATCAGGACTTCGGCGCTCGTACGGGCTGGGCCAGAGAGGGGCGGAGCTGGATGGGTGTTGGATGGGCGTGGCCGTGGGTTGTGGGTGTGGCTGCACGCTCAAGGCTCTGGCGGACGAGCTGGAGGAGGTGAGCGAGGAGCTGCGCACTCTGACCCAGACACAGCTGCAGCGCAGTGACTCGGTCTGCCTGATGGAGGCGCTGGACCGGCTCTGTTTCCGCATCTATGCCTCTCTGCTCCTTGCCTTTCTGCTCTCACTCATACTGCTGTGGGCCCTGTACAGGTGATACACACACACACACATGCACACACATGCACATACACACACACACACACAAACACAGACACAAATACACACACAAATACACACACACACACACACACATACAAATACACACACACACATACACACAAACACAGACACAAATACACACACACACACATACATGCGCATGCACACACACACACACATACAAATACACACACACACACACCCACGTATGCACACACACACACCAAATACACACATGCTCGCACACACACGGACACACACACACACGAACACGCACACGCTTGGATACCCACACACGCATACACACACTCTTTCTTTTTCACACACAACTATCCCGTCTATACCAAACACGCGCACGCACGCACGCTCACACACACACACACACACACGCACGGACACGCACACGTACGCATGCACACACACACGCAGACACGCACACATGCACCTACGCATGCACTCACACGCGCACACACACACACACGTGCACACACATGCAAGCATGCACACACACATACGCTTCAATACACTCAAACGCACACACACACTCTTTCTCTCGCTCTCATTATCCCCTGTCTATACAGCTTAAACTGCAGTTGAAAGTTTCTTATCTGCATGTACAACCTAATCAAATAGACAGTGAAAGCAAGACCTCTATATTCTCAGTCACTTTGTGTGATAACTGGCCATTTGAATATTGGAATGAGAGGCAGAAAAGAGGGGGGGAGAGAGAGAGAGAGAGAGAGAGAGAAAGAGATGGGGTTGCCGATGTCTATGAGGAATATTTTCTGTAGAAATGTAAAGCAGGAGAGCCATACTGAGTCCAGGATCTCCTGCTTAGTCGAGGAAGAGCATGTGACGGGTTTTTCCAGGATGACAACGCATAGCTTATTACTAGCTGCCCCTTTTCCCGGTTTCTCTCCCACCGTGGAATGCGTGACCTGTCCCCTATATATTCTCCAACAAAAAACCATACCATCAAAAGGGTTATGTGGTCCAGGGGGACGTGGAGCAGTTGTTTGCGTGTCTGGGGACCGTTTCACACGAATGTTTTCTTACTGTCTATGGTGCAACAGGTCTGACAGTTGCCTGGCCCTTGAGTGCCCTTTTTATCATGTGACTTGGGCTAAATTGTAACTAAATAATTCATATAAATAACAAAATAGTTTGTTGCAATTTTTCAAGTGCTAACCAGCTTGTGAAAAAGAGCTAATTAATTTGTGCTTCCGAATTGTAAAAGGTTTTCATATTGCAAAAAGCCACTCTTTATCCTTCTCTCTGTCATAGTGGGGTAATAATTTTTCCTCTCTGACAGAAATATACGGTGCCATTTAGTTAAAGAGATTAGCTTCACAGCTAAAAGTGTTTAATTCATTGCTCAGGTTTTATTTTTCATTGTTGAGTAACAGGTATACACACATTGTTGTGTCACAAACATGTATTACCTATATATCTGAAATAAATGAGTCTGTAGCTCATCAATGCTGATTTAAATGTGCACTTTTTTCAAATGTAAAAATAGTTATCTGCAGTTGGCCAAACCCAAGCAGATTGGCTCTACACACAAAATGTTTTCTTTTTTTGTACTGAATATAAGTTTTTACTGAAATAAGTACTGAAAAGGGTTCTTGTGCTTATTTCACAGCTGTAAACTGCACTCTAAGTATTCACAGCTTCTGAATGAATACATCAGTACATGCACAAAATATGGTATTAAATATAAACTATCATATTTCATTGATTGAGGACCAGAAACAGTGCCTATGGTGGCAAATAAGTGCGAACCCGTCTCGAAATAAGAAGCTATTTTTTTAAATGCGTTGCGTCAAGTACCTCTGACACAGTTAGAAATATTTACATATGACATTATTGGTATTGATTGATTTGATTAATCTGAATATACTACTATGACAAGTCCAACACCCTGACATTGTTGAGCAATAGTCTTTGATTGAATTCCATACATCCCACTACAGGAGTATTATATCAGAACATGTTTCACTGGGGAGTAAATACAGTTTAATTAAAAAATATACAGTTTTACTCTGTGAGTTTACATAGTTAAACCTCAAAATTTGCTTCCAGCTGAACCTATACTGTAAGTGCTGGAGAGCTCATTTTAGACTTAGCTTTTAGTGTGAAACATCAAAAAAAGCTAAATCCATAGGAATAATTAACCTTACACATTAATTAACAACACGAGAACCATATATATTAGTGGCACTTTTATTTGCAAACTGCACACTCAGGATAAAAGAAAGTGGCTTCAAAGCATACTGTAAATGGTTTAGTGTAATAAAATGGAGGACGTGAACACTGTCACTTCTTCAGGTTCGCACCTATCTGTGTAGACTGGATTTATGAATAAACTATTTATTCAGTCGCTGGTGGAGGAAAAGCAGGTCGCATGACCTGCTCCGGGCCGGCAGGGCAGTTTCCCAGCTCGGAAGAGGAAGAGGAGGGGCTGCAGACAGGCTCTGAGGGTGATGAAGGAGTAGCAGACGGGGTAGATGTAGCACTCGAACATCTCCTCGGGCAAGATGTGCTCGTAGGGGTAGATGAGGATGGCGGGCAGGAAGCTGAGCAGGACGACGGCGAAGACGCTCAGGACGGTGCGGAAGGCCTTGCGCTTCATGGGGTGGACCTCGTCGCTGGCCGGCCCGGAGCGGCGAAGTGCCCGGAGGATGGACAGGTTGCAGAAGATGAGCACGGCGAAGGCGGCCATGAAGAGGGCGAGGAAGATGCAGTCGTTGTGGCGGAAGTTTACGGCGCTGATGTAGGCCGAGTAGCCCAGCGTGAAAGCCCAGACGAGGGCGGCGCACCCCGCTCGGTAGCGCACGTCGCGGAAGCGCATGAAGGTCATGGGGTGCAGCACGGCCATGTAGCGGTCCAGGCACACGCAGGAGAGGAAGAGGGGGCTGCCGATCTCGTTGAGGCCAAAGAAGAAGAGCAGCGAGCGGTCCAGGTCCCGGTTCTCCAGCAGCAGGAAGTTGGCCACGTGGGCCGGCACCATCGACAGGTAGACGACGTCCAGAAGCGCCAGGCTGCCGATGAAGACGTTGGAGGTGGAGGGGTCCACCTGGCTGTTAAGCAGGGCCCACAGGACTCTCAGGTTGGCCGGCAGGCCCAGGACAACGGTGAAGATCTCCACGGCGATCCAGAACAGAAAGCCGGCCGCCGGCTCAGGGCATTCGGCCTCACCGTGGGCGGAGCCATGGGTAGAGTTGTCCGGGAAGGGGGAGGGGTTGTAGGCGGAGCTATTGGGGAGGAGGGAGGAGTTTTCAATGAGGCGGCCGATGACCATGCGCATCATGGTGCCTCTCACAAGGACGTGTGCGGTATGAAACAGCCCCTGATGTAAAAAAAATGAAGTGTGTTAGACCAGAAAATAGACTTCTTTCAGTTTGTCTGCGGTACGAACGACCCCTGATTAAAAACATTCCATGAAAGTTCCATGATCACAATGTGGTTATTGTGCTATATTGCAAACAATTACATAAAAAGAGGCAACACAAATTATTTTACTGATCAAATTAAAGACAAAGGTGAATCAAAAGGCTCCATCCTAACTGGTGAAAGTGTGGACACACAGCCACTCAAATTAACATTTGATAGACATTGAAGAATTAAAAGACAAAGAAAATTACACCAAGCCAAATCTGCAAGGATTTTAGAGAAAAAGTTATTAAAGAAGTTAAAAACAAGTGTTCAACAACCTTTTTAAGAGCCTATTGATTCACCTTTTTCATTTGATCACGTGAAACATTTTACCTTTTTTTACGTAATTGTCTGCAATAGCACAATAGGACATGTGACCTTATTCTTCATGGCATGCATAGCTATTTCTGACATAATGTGGTTTAAGAGGGCAAATAATCTCTCTAAACATAAAAAAACATCTAATTAAGAAAAAAACAACGGCTCGATAAAATTATTGGATTCCAACTGTGGTTGGAAAGAAACCCAGCTTACACAGGGGTCCCCCAGGACCGAAGTTGAGAACCAGAGGGTTCCTGACCACCCGCCATTGGGGGGTCTGCCAGAGGACCCCGCACCACCAGTCTCCACGGTCCACCCATAAGACCCCCCACATTTTTAAAGCAGTGAACTTTTGTTCTATTTTACCTGTCTTTATTTGGTGGACTATTTTTGTTGTAGTTCTAACAAGTAATAAATTGTGGCAGTTGGTCACGTGAAGCAGTGGCCACCCCAGACACTATGGTACTATATATAATATAAAAGTGATGCTTTTGAGAAGCATGATTTTAGTGACTCTGGAATTCAAATCCAGAGGCCAGGACTGAGGTAACCTGCAATCAAAGCTTTGTCACCCAGCATGTAAAAAGCCCTCAGAGCCAATCGTTACCAAGCGTGCCCAACCACGTTCACTTTTCAACTAAAACCCCTCACAGCCAACCTGCTGTTGCTGCACAAGCATGTACATGCATGTACACACACTCTCTCGCACATATGCACGCACTCTCTCTCTCTTCTTTCTCTCACTCTCTCTCTCATACACACACACACACACACACACATGGGAGTGGGTGTGACTGTGTGTGGAAACAGACACACAGCAGATCTGTGAGCATCGTAGATAGCGCCAAGCTGCATTTCTTACCAGAGTAATGATGGTGTTCCTCTCCCTGCTGAGCAGGCTAACCCTTTAGTCGCTCTAATGGCAAGCGAAGATGTGTCCCGAGTGCCGTGTACTTTATAGCTGTCTGGCATGAACACCTGGACCAGGTGAACAGGCGACCAACTCATTTAAATAAAAACAAAACGCACGGCACGGCCAAGCACAGGTGCATTTTTACAGGCAAGTAAAAAAAAATTGTTTCGAGAAATGTCCACCACAAGATCTTTCAGCAATCGGTCTGTCTGCTTTTCTGTCTGTCAATCAATCAATTGATATTTACATAGCACAATTCATGCAAAAAAATGCAATTCAAAGTGCTTTACATAAAATCAAGATAAAATACCGGACTAAAAAAAAGAATAGACACAATAAAACAAGGTAAACACAACAAAACATAAATAGATAAATAAATAAAACAATTACATTAAGATGATTAAGTAAAAAGCAACCTAACTAAAAGCCAAATTAAAAGGGTGCATTTTGAGAGTTCTCGTAAAAATATCCACGCTCTCTGCCACTCTCAGGGCCTCTGGCAGGCTGTTCCAAAGGCTAGAGCCATGATGGCGGAAGTCTCTCTGCCACCCTCAGGGCCTCTGGCAGGCTTTTTCAAAGGCTAGAGCCATGATGGCGGAAGGCTCTCTGCCACCCTCAGGGCCTCTGGCAGGCTTTTTCAAAGGCTAGAGCCATAATGGCGGAAGGCTCTCTTCCACCCTCAGGGCCTTTGGCAGGCTGTTCCAAAGGCTAGAGCCATAATGGCGGAAGGCTCTCTGCCACCCTCAGGGCCTCTGGCAGGCTTTTTCAAAGGCTAGAGCCATAATGGCGGAAGGCTCTCTTCCACCCTCAGGGCCTTTGGCAGGCTGTTCCAAAGGCTAGAGTCATAATGGCGGAAGGCAGCCCTGCCGTGAGTCTGAGTCCGGGCCCGCGGAACAGCCAGGCAACAACCACCAGAGGCCCTGAATTATCTAGTGGGCACATATCTTATAAGCATGTCAGACATGTAGTCAGGTGCAAAACCACTTAAAAAATGTATTAACTAATAAAAGGATCTTTAAATTAATTCTAAAAACTGACAGGCAACCAGTGCAGAGACTGTAAAACAGGTTTAATATATGGTCATAGTCTTAGTTACTGTGATACATGTGCAGCAGCATTTTTAATAAGTTGAAGCTGAGCTATAGATTTTTAGGGTAGACCAGAGAGGAGGGTGTTACAATAATCAAGTCAAGTTACAAAAAAAAGTGTGCATTAATCTCTCTGTGTTGGTCTGAGAAAGAAATGGCCGTACTCTGGCAATATTGTTTAAGTGATAAAAAGCAGATTTGGTAATATTCCTAATGTGGGCATCAAAATTGAAAGTGGTCTGTCTGTCTCTGTCTTTCTATAAGTATCAATAGGTGTACTGTAATTAGAAGTTGTGCAGTAAAAAATAGTGACTTATAGTGACCTTACAATTTGTTCACCTTCTGCTGTAATATGAAACATTTCTCTCAAACATGACCAGTAGTCTATCTTTTCATGTATAATACATGATGGCCATTTGTGACTGTTGCATTGGTATAAAAATCGTGTCCACGGAAATGACTTTATCCAGTTTAATGTGTCAACAGTCATTTTTCATTCGTCATTTTCAAGTAATTTGTGTCCTCAAATCTTAAATCCAAAAATGAGCTTAACTTTATCCAACAGCCACGACAGGCAAGTGTGTGTCTTCCTTTTAATTTCTTTTCATTTTAATTTGTTAGCCAATGAATAATTGCCACGTAATAATTAGCCAGTAAAATTGTACCAGCTGTCTTATGCTTGTTTTTCAGGACCTCTCAAGAAAACACACCTAGGCTTTTGGGCTTACCTTTCTGAGAACTTTTTTTCTCAGTGCAAAAAAAAACATATGTTTAGGGTAGGGTAAAAGGCAGCTGTCTGTATCTTTTAAATTTCTTACAATCATTTTTTGAAGCATAAGTCACTTTTTTCAAAATAGTTAACACAACCATCTGAACGGAATGACTCTTTGCATGATTTCACTTAGAAATTTCACTACTGCTCTCAGAATATCAAACGCATGCCACAAACTCAAATGCATCAAAACAGAACCACACAGCCAAAGTATTCAGCGAAAGTACCCTCTCTCCCTGTACTATACTGCCATCTAGTGTTTGAAAGGGACCTTTTCCCTTTTGTTTGGGGTTTGTGACAGGGCTCCTGAAAGCTTTCCCATACAGAAATTTTCCGTAAGACATATGAATCCATGGATCCGTCCTGCCTTGCGTCAACGGTGCAGGCTGCTGGTGGTGGTGTCACCGTGTGGGAAATGCTTTCTTGGCACACATTAGGACAGGGGTTCCCAAACTGTGGGTTGCGACCCCAAGTGGGGTCGCCTGATTTGAGGTTGGGGTCGCCTGAAATTTTTATTTTATTTGTTTTCTGAAAATAAGAATAGAAAATGTTTTTGTCTCTTCCAAATATGTGAATGTACTACATGTCCAACATTTCAACAACCCAAATAGAAAAATGTAATCGTTACTTCATTCATTTCAACCAATCACAGATTACATCTACTCCGTGATTTATGTCATTTCCAACAGAGGCGTGCGTGCGTATGTGCGTACGTGCACATGTGTTGGGTGTTGGGGTCGCATACATTTGTGAGCATTAATTTGGGGTTGCATCAGAAAAACGTTTGGGAACCCCTGCATTAGGCCCATTGAATATCATTCAAATGCTTAAGCATTTTTTGCGGACCCTTTATGGGCACAGTCTTCCCTTGTTCAAATGGATACTTCCAGCAGGATAATGAGTCTTGTCACTCAAACTGTGCATCATCTCATCTTCCACAAACATGACAGTGACTTCAGTTTACTCCAATGGCCTGCGCAATCCCCCAGATCTCAATCCAATAGAGCTGCTGGAACTGCGTGATGCTATTGAGTCAGCATGGACCAAAATCCCTACGCAGTGTTTCCTGCACCTTGTACACTCCATCTGGCAAAGAATTGAGGCTGCTCTAGAGGCAAAATGGGGTCCTACCTAAGTACTTGATAGGTGTACCTATAGAAGTGGCCACTAAGTGTATTGCACTGTTGAACATATGTTTGTATTTATGTATTTATTTAATATCATAGATATTAGTGTAATTACCCGTTGCTATACACACAGGCAGACACAGGTATACTATATATATATATATATATATGTTGGATCGATGAAAGGCCCAATTTGACTACAGTCAACTTAAAACAGGTACAAACGGTACATGAACACATGGGAAGGAACCAATTGAATGTATTTTTAAATGCACTTTTAAACGTAAAGGACAGGTGCAGGTGCAGATGCATACAGTTTCGGCTTTCTCTCTGGTATATTATTACCCTCGCACTCCCACAGAGAACTCACCTGGGGGAGAGATAGGTATGATTGGTTTACAGTATAACTCACATACTGGATAGTGTATTATATCCTGCAAGCATGCAAGTCATGTCCCTAAAACTGGGAAGTAATTACAATTCCTGATAAAATTGCATTAAGATAAGATGTACTTACCCGTGGGGTAATTTGTCCTCTGCATTTGACCCATCCTAACTACTTCGGAGCAGTGGGCAGCTACAGTGCAGCACCCAGGGACCAACTCCAGTTCTGAGGCCAGTGCCTTGGTCTGGGGAAATGGCAGGCCTAGCTATCAAGCACTTTCATGATTAGGCTATTCATGATACGCAAATAATAGCCTATTGTACCAAAGAAACGGTACGATTTTGATTGGGCAACATGTTATTGTTACAATTTAAAACATGGTTTTAAATGACATGGTTTGCTAACGTGGAATATGGTTGGGGTACAGTGACGGTATCTGACCGAGATAAGTTTATTGTTTCCATACACAATAAGCGGTGGTCGTGGTGTGCTTTCAACCGCTAGGTCAAATAAACGATCCATTCAGAGAATCTTACGCATTCTGTGATGTCTCTTTGTGCGGCTGGATTCTTACAGGAGCTAATGTTTTGGCTAAGGAATGCTGCACTTTCACACAGTGAAGGAATGCTGTAGGTCAGAGGTAGCCAACATGGTGCCCGCAGGCACCTGGTAGCCCGCAGGGACCACGTGACTCGCCCGCGAGGCATGTTCTAAAAATAGCACTAATCACCATGGAGATCTGTCGAAATAAAAATTGTATTTAATTGTGTTGCTGTTCTTTTTAAATCAAAAACGCTTGCATTAATATAGATTTGAAAATGACAATATATAATATAAAATTTTAAAAACAAAAATGTTTTATGTATATATGAACTCTGACCTTCTCTGAAGTCAAAGTTCAATATTGTGCGCATTGCGCAAGACAAACCGCCATTGCTGAGACAAGGAAGCGGGCGCAGTTACGTTGGGGAGCTAGATGTGGTTTTTACCCCCAAAATAAAGAAAACATACTGTTTTCACAATGATTGGGAGGAAGAGTTCTTTTTTACGACAGTGAAAGAAAAATGTGTGTGTCTCATTTGCGGGGCGACTGTGGCGACGGCAAAGCGGCACAACGTGGAGAGACACTTCAGTACGTGTCACCAAAGCTTCCATGCTAACTACCCACCCGGTAGCGCACTACGGACAGAAAAAGCCCGTGACTTAAAGGCAGCTTTGGGCAAACAGCAGTAATAAAGTATTAAACAGGGCAATAAAAGGAAGTAATATCTAAGTCTCTTCACATATCGTCACCTTCTTAAAATAATCGCCTAAGTCATTTTTTGAGGAACATGAGATTTTTGCTTAAATCAGCTCTTCATGATGCTGGCCACCTCTGGTAAAGTTGCCTAGTCATCTATTGATATACCCTTTTTGTGTGAAATGATTAACAAATACCATATATTCTGTATTTGGTTCAGTTTATTCTGTTTTCTGAACAACTTGAAAATATGACTTAGGCGATTATTTTAAGAAGGTGACGATATATTGTTATTATTATTAAAAGGTGATCTGTGCAACTTTATGTTATTCAGGAATTTCGTATCAAACAAGTAGCCCTCCGTACTACTCAGTACCCTTGAAGTAGCTCTCAGTTTCAAAAAGGTTGGTGACCCCTGCTGTAGGTCTACCTGTGCCGTCATCTCGGCGAACCCTGGCTTGACTGTCCAAAATATGGTACCTCATCCCGTTTTCAACACACTACCCGTCCACCCTGCTTTTCAAACGACTCAATCCAGAAAATTGAAACGCCTGTCGCATTATTCCGTCTACGTCTCCTAGAGCTCGACAGTCGCCCAGTTCTTGTCTCCTGTGATTGGTTGTCATGGCGATGACGTAATTCTGCAGCTCTCGACAAGCGCATCGGCTGAATAAAACAGGTACGCAGCAGAGCTGAGCAGACGTCGTGATCGAGGATCAGGAGTAGACCGGTTTTTTGATTATCACAAACCCGCCTCGCCCTTGCATAAAAATGCGCGAAATAGTCCACCTGCAAGCCGGACAATGTGGAAATCAGATCGGAGCTAAGGTAAAATTAAGTAAAAAAGGGGGGTTGTGGTTAGTGAGGTGGTGTTTATGGGTGTATTATAGCCTATGCTACATGCAAAGAGTGAATACGCCCATACAGAAATATTAGCATGCTTAATTTCACGTACACCCTCACTTTAATGGGGGACGACAATATATTTGGCTGTAGCCTACAATTAGCTTGTGATAAATTTTTGTCCTGCTAAATTAGCCTATATTGTATTCGTTTATGCGTGCCTTTTCGCTGCAGTAATAGACGGCAGTGCCAATTCGAAGAACATAGGCGAGTAATACATGTGTGGTGAATTGCTTAATCATACTAATCTTTATATTTCGCAGGTAGTACTGACTTTGCAACCGTCAAATATTGTATTTTACCGTCGTCGCCATTGTTAGTGTGGGCCTTCGTGGACGTTTTCGGCGAAACCCTGCGGTAGTGTTGCCAACCGTCCCTTGAAATAAGGGACCGTCCCTTATTTGGAAAATAAAAGACCCGTCCCTTAACGAACTGGTAATGGACGCAGTTTGTCCCTTATTTTGGGGACTCAATGAATGACAGAGCGATTTATAGGAGAAATTACGGTAATCTTGTCTATGTGCGAGAATGCACTCAGCTCATTGGTCATGACTCGAATTGCTGTCAGTGTTGCTAGGATAGATAGGCCCTTGTGTCTCATTTTACTTAAAATTGAAGTTCAACATAGTGTTTAAGAACTGTTATTTTGCACTGACAAAATAAATTATTGAATGATAATGTTTCCCACGTATTCCTCAAAAAATAAAAAAATACAAAACTGATCAAATTCAGGTTTGTGTGTCTTAGTACATGGGCTTATTACAGATGCATGTCCGGTATATGGATAGGACTTGTTACAACCAAGTAGGCCTATATTATATGTTAAAGTGTAGTAATAATGCAGTAATGCAGGTGTAAAAAAAAAAAAGTTTGACCTGTGCCGCAAGGGCCGCTAAGGTGTCCCTTATTTCAATTTCTGATAGTTGGCAACCCTACCCTGAGGGGGTGGGAGAGGATTAGTGCACGTAAATGACAGCTTCTCAGAAGCTACCCGTTTCATTCAACATGTATCTGTGCAGCATCATTTCAATAAATCCATTGATATGTGATATTTATTTATGGACAGTTGATAAGTGTGTGTCTGTCTGTGTGTGTGTAGGCTATGTGTGGTTTTTGTGTCAGTGTGTGTGATTAATAATTAATTGGAAATGTATTATATGAAATTAACTTATTGAAACCCATTTAAAATCTCTCTCTCTCTCTCTCTCTCTCTCTCTCTCTCTCTCTCTCTCTCTCTCTCTCTCTCTCTCTCTCTCTCTCTCTCTCTCTCTCTCTCTCTCTCTCTCTCTCTCTCTCTCTCTCAGTTCTGGGAGGTGATTAGTGATGAGCATGGCATCGACCCCACAGGGTCATACCATGGTGACAGTGACCTACAGCTGGAAAGGATCAATGTGTACTACAATGAGGCCTCAGGTGATTATACACAGACATACATACACACACACATACAGAGTCATCAGAGTCATGCATAGACACACACAAGCAGACACATGCATACATTGTAATAACTATATCATGTCTTCATGGATTTCTGGGATTCATTTGTATTTTAACCTTTGTGTTGTCCACAAGTTTAACAGCAGCAAAAACCCCCTTAATTAAAATAGATTTCCAGCATGAAATTTGATTACTATTCCTGGAGTGAATAAACAATGCCGTTTTTATATTTTTATAAAAGCAATAAACCATCCGGGTACAACAATTTCCGTAATGGTCGTTTGTGACCATGCAGTTATGAAATAAAGTATTAATAAATTTGTTATAGTAACGTGCTACGTTTCACAAAACTCACGGTTCAGTTCACAGTTTTGGTGTCACGGTTCAGTTCTGTAAGTTTTTTGTAAAGTCATCAAGGGTCTGAGCTATCGAACGAGCCCAAAACCATCACTCTGTTGCCAGATATGTAGTAGATGTGGATGGATCACTGCAAGGGTTATTTCTCCTGACTCATTTTCCTATAGAACTCTATGGGGAAAAAAGTCAGGAGAAACAACCCTTAAAGGGATCCATCCACATCTACTCCATATCTGGCCGCAGAGTGATGGTTTGGGGCTCGTTTGATACCTTAGACCCTTGATGACGTACAGCCATTTAGCCAGCCATGTGTTCCATACTGTACCAGTGTAATTTACAGCTGAATCTAGTCTCACCCCCAAATTCCCATAGAGATCAGTTCAAATGCAGAGAGGTTATAGTATCGCTTGTAACAGTACCTGAAAATAAGATATCGAGAGTCTTTTGATGTTGATTGGTCACAGACTTCAGGAAGTAACAGCATGCAAAGGATATGCGACCAAATATTAAATATGATACTTTAAAAATATGTTAAAGCAAAATATTCTAATTTTCTGAGACACTGAATTTGGGTTTTCATTAGCTGTAAGCCATAATCATCAAAATTACAAGAAATAAAGGCTCAAAATATTTCACTCTATGTGTAATGAATCTATATAATATATGAGTTTCACTTTCTGAAATGAGTGACAAAAAATATTGAACGTTTTCACGATATTCTAATTTTTTGAGCTGCACCTGTATATGCAGTTAGGCACACACTGCGCCATACTGCCTCTTCAACTGATCCAGAACGCAGCTGCCCGCCTTGTGTTTAACCTCCCGAAATTTTCACACGTCACACGTGTGTATTCAAGTTTATACTATTTAGAACAGAATTGTAGTAGAGCTGATTTACCCAGTTCACTGTGAACTGCATTGTGTTCGTTACTAGGGATAGCTGCTACTGTATGTGAAGAATGTGCTTTCTTATCTGTTCTGTAGTTACTTCGATGACCTTTCTATATGCACTTACTGTATGTCGCTTTGGATAAAAGCGTCTGCTAAATGACTGTAATGTAATGCCAGGGCCAGGTGGGTGGCAGATTTTTTGTCGCTCCAGCCGCCGTGCCATGCCACTAGTTGGACTTGTGAGAGGTACGGCTCTAGCTGTATCATCCCATTGTACTTTGGCAGCTTGGCTGGTGTTGTCTGTGCAGCCGTGTGACGCGCCCGGCTGGGCGTGGGGACTGGCAGCGGCAGTTCGTTGGTGGGAGTGGCAGCAACTGGCGACATTGGTCCGATGTCTGTTGCCAGCAACAGGGCGTTGTTGGCAGCTGCCCTCCTGGTTGCTAGGGGGTAGTCGGTGGTGGCAGGCAGCAGGCATTCCCCTGTAGTGGCCCTCCTGGTCACTAGGGGGCGATGGGACCGCGGTGCGCTGGAGCCATCAGGGCGGGCTGGAAGACTTCCATCTCAGGCAGGCTCCGTCTTCCCCCATGCCCCTCAGGTGCCTGTGGGTGTGCTTGATAGCTTGTTCCAGGTCCTGAATTTTTTTTCTCTGCCACACCAGTGACAGCAGAGATGCAGAGAAACAGACACAACCTTGAGCTTTGAATGCAGAAACTTCAGCTTCGACATGCTGTACCTCTGCAGAGATCTGTAGATGACATGCACATAGCAAAATGGACAAAATGTTGCTTATGTGAACACACTGTCATTGTATTTAGATCTTTTATTGCATAGATTTTATTTTATTGCATCCATTAAAGTGTAATAAAAAAATAATATAACAGACAGACAGACTTTAGTATGTTTCAGTATATTTTATATTACTACATCACTGATTTTCTTTTTTTGACCATGAGTGAAGATTATTGATATCCCTTTAAGAATGCACGCCATAGCTATAGTTTCATACGTAAGACGTTGAATTAATAACGTGGCTGATGTAGGACATAATCATAAGGTTTTTAGTGCTTTATTGGATAAAACATTACTACAAAAAATGTTTATCCTAAGACCACCAGATACATTATCTTGACATTACGACATATTTTACATTTTTGTTCAGAATCCTCAAGAATTTTTAATATTTGTAATAGTCTAGTTCACAGAAACAATGGTTCATGAATTCTGAAGTAAATACCATGAAAACCAACAAAACCTTTTTTGCTTAAATTTCCTACTTGAACCGCAGCATAAAACATTCCGGGGTTAAATTCAACTGGCCCGATGCAGGACTTGATTTCACAAGAAAACCTACATGTGTCAAACCCACAGATTATTAATAGCCTGTATGCTACACCAGCACTGCTGTTTTGAATTCCTTCTAAATCTAAGTGTATTGATAATATGCATGCTGTGACTCACACCTGGATGTCCCTGCACACACCCCAGCGATCAGCAGCACCACACAGATGGTGACCAAGATATAGAGACAGCACTGTGGTGCCCTCTGATCTGGCCATGCAGACAAAACTGCAAAGAAAGCTCATTTTCACACAAAATCATATTCAAATCATTTACAAGTAAGCAGAACACATTACAATTATTTTTACTGAACTGATCTTTTGCACTTCCCTGTGCAATAGGTTTCCGTTTTCTTTGTGTTGTATTAATTCTTTTACAGGGTCCTGCTAATGGTACAGGTACCTCTGCACTTGGGGATCTGTCTTCCAGCTTGTTCTTCCAGGTCACACAAATCACTGGGGACTGTCCCAAAATTATACACATGATGAAACAAAATATGTATAAATTTTTGCAGTTATATTAATAGGTATAACTGAACATTCCCTGTCACTGTGGAATGTATAAAAATATTGTTGGCAGAATTCACCCCCTCCCCCCCCCCGACTCAGTCCCGTGTGTGTAGTTCTGAGACTGTCAACATTTCAGCGATGCAAACACCTTACACCTTACCACTGAATGAGGCAGGCATCGCTACAAATACTTACTTTTTAAATTTGAAATACCCCCAGAACATGTCAAACCTGCGTGCAGAATGTATTGTAAATGCTATTACTGTCATGGTTATTGGCAGCCTCTGCTGTTTCTGTGGTCATCATTCTTATTGGTGGCAGCAGGGTGATCTATCGGATTTTTCCGCCTCCATTTCGGTGTTTGGATATTACCCAGCTATTATTTCTCACACCTGTTTTGAGTTTCCTGCCGGTTATAAATAGCTCAGGACTGCCATCTTCCTGCACTTTGATATTGTCTTTGCTACATGACAACGAAGTCGGTAAGGTATAGGAATTTCGGTACACTGCATTTCTGGTTGTTACAAATAAGAAACGCAGGAAGTCCGGGTAGTTTTTAGGATTAGATTAGTTTCTTCTTTTCTACCCAATCGTTCTCTTATCCTTTATTCCTTCCACCTGTTTATCTTTTTGTTTAAGCTCATTTCGCTACAGAGCTTTAGATAACAGACTCGTATTTCTGTTCATTCCTTCTCCCGTATTCTCTGGTTTTTAAGTTTATTTCACAACCTTTTGTCTACGCCTGCTACTTAGCGTGTGAGGTTTTTTTATTTTTATTCTCGCTGTTTATCGAGATTCACCTCCGTTTGAGGTTGCTTGATTTTTGGCTCTTTGCCAGGGAAGTTTTGCTCTCGTTCTTTTGTTGACCTATTGTCATGGTTTCTCAGCCTGCTGTTCTCTGTTTGACCACTTCCCTGGGGAGCGCTCGTGTTGCGTCTCTTCTCTTTGTTTCTTTGTCCGTTTCATGTTTTTGGGTTTGCTACTCAGTGTATTCACCTGTTCTGTAGTTCCTGTCATTATTTAAACCGCGCGTCACCTGTGGTAGACGCTTCCATATTGCCATTCTTGTGGTCTAGGAAAGCCGGTAAATTACGGGTCATTTCGGACACTAAGTATCGACCGTATATCCTCAACGTGTTGTGGTTCCACGGGACAAGGGTGCATGTGTTCTAGAGTTTGATAGAAACTTAGATTAGGTTAGCCGTTTCTATCCTGTTATTATTTTGGTGTATTATCATTATTGCCTGTTTGCGGGGTTTCCCTCCCGCTTTGTGGTGTTCAGTCGAGCACTTTTTGAAACCACTGTCGCGTCTGGTCCTCGTTCCCATGCTACCCCTTACACCTATCCCCTGGTGCGGTTACTTCCGCTTTTGTGGCGTATCTTTCGAGATACGTTTTTTTAATCCTACTGGTCGCATTTGGTTCTCTGAACCTTACTCTAACCCTCACAATTACTTAAATTATCCATGGTACTTTCTTTGGCAATATTATTGTCTTATTTTCTGATATGCAAAGAAAATATGCCTGTATGTTGTCCAATGTCATGTGTCTATTTTTATCATGTCATGATGCAACTATTAGTTTTTGGGGTGAAATGTAACTTGTGTTAGCTATCTATGTGTGAAATCTGAATGCTAGTTAGCTATATGTGGCGGGTACTAGGCCAGTTTGACCACACCACCTTGGGAATTTCACCCAAGGAAATACTTTTTCATTTACAATGCACGTCACTCTGAATGGAGAAGTTGTCAAATAAGCAACAATATTGTTGTTGCAGCCACTATTGTAGGCCTATGAATTTGCCTTCATTTTTCTGATCTTAAATAGTGAATGCTTAACACGTTATGGTTTCACTTGTGATTCTCACCTCATGACCAAAGCCAGTCAGAAAGCACACACCTGTCAAAACTGCTGGATGTGCTATTTTTACTGAATCTTTGGAATGTTGTATTACAGCATAACATGCACCCCAAATGTTGCTGGTTTCTCGTAACCCAGTTCTGTCGTTTTCCAGAAATGAGGCCAATGCTAATGTCAGACTTCTAATCTAATGAGAATGTTTCTATACTGGTTATGGTCATGTTTTGAATAAGCTCTTTACATGAACCATGAAATGTGATGCCATTTCAAATTGTACATTTATTTTACAATGAGCTTCACAGAATTTCGCACCTGTTTTCAGTTTTTTGCACATCCTGCTTTTACAAGGATAACGTTATTACAGGTGGGTTCTTTGGCCTGCGCAAAAACGTTGGATACAGAGTCATTGCAAACTGTTTTTTTGTGCTTCGTTAACAATTTCTTAGTTGGTTTTGTGGTATGTTTGGGATTATTGTCCTGCAAAATTATCAATTTGTGGCTATAATTGAGCCCTTGTCCTTGGAGGACTGGAATTCATGATTCCATTGAGCAAAAGGACCAGTAGGCGCAAAGCTACCCCAAAAAATCTATGTTCCAGCACAATATTTCACTGTAGGACTGAATAAGTGTACTTCTTCTGACGGTAAACCCGCCACTGATGTTATTTGTCAATTTTGGAACCAAACGACCACAATACCCACTTCCCATCAAAGTTACAATGCCACTTAGGAAACTTGTTCTATTTAGTTCCTCTGACCATTAGGGTCGTCAATCAGGATTGATGCTTCCAGGTGTCTGATGCATCGAGACTCTTATATCAACATTTGTCATGGACATGAGCCCCACGTAGTGACGTAATTCCTCTCTGTAAAAGGAGGCGCGTCAATGCGTTTTCTCACCGATGCAGAGTAGAGACGTGAGACCGAAATGCTTTGTGACTTCGGTCGAGTCTACGATTCTTATCATCCTCCAAAGGCGGGGATAAGCACTTGCATGCGATATTCGCTAATAGTTTTGCTATTTTAAGACGGGTATCTTTTTTTGTTATACTGCTAACGATAAAAACTGCGGTTGTTTACGTTTAGCATATATAGCATGCAGGTGCAGCTCAAAAAATTTGAATATCGTGAAAAAGTTCAATATTTTTTGTCGCTCATTTCAGAAAGTGAAACTCATATATTATATAGATTCATTAGACATAGAATGAAATATTTCAAGCCTTATTTCTTGTCATTTTGATGATTATGGCTTACAGCTAATGAAAACCCAAATTCAGTGTCTCAGAAAATTAGAATATTGTGAAAAAGTTAAATATTGGAAACTCATGGTGTCACACTCTAATCAGCTAATTAACTCAAAACACCTGCAAAGGTTTCCTGAGCCTTTAAATGGTCTCTCAGTCTGGTTCAGTAGGCTGCACAATCATGGAGAAGACTACTGACTTGACAGATGTCCAGAAGACAGTCATTGACACCCTCCACAAGGAGGGTAAGCCACAAAAGGTCATTGCTAAAGAAGCTGGTTGTTCACAGAGTGCTGTATCCAAGCATATTCATAGAAAGTTGAGTGGAAGGAAAAAGTGTGGTAGGAAAAGGTGCACAAGCAACAAGGACAACCGCAGCCTTGAGAGGATTGTCAAGCAAAATCCATTCAAGAATTTGGGGGAGCTTCACAAGGAGTGGACTGAGGCTGGAGTCAGTGCATCAAGAGCCACCACGCACAGACAAATACAAATGTCGCATTCCTCGTGTAAAGCCACTCCTGAACCAGAGACAACGTCAGAAGCGTCTTACCTGGGCTAAGGAGAAAAAGAACTGGACTGTTGCTCAGTGGTCCAAAGTCCTCTTTTCAGATGAAAGTAAATTTAGCATTTCATTTGGAAATCAATGTCCCAGAGTCTGGAGGAAGAGTGGAGAGGCACAGAATCCACGTTGCTTGAAGTCCAGTGTGAAGTTTCCACAGTCAGTGATGATTTGGGGTGCCATGTCCACTGTGTTTTCTGAAGTCCACAGTCAACGCAGCCATCTACCAGGAAATTTTAGAGCACTTCATGCTTCCTTCTGCTGACAAGCTTTATGGAGATGCTGATTTCATTTTCCAGCAGTACTTGGCACCTGCCCACACTGCCAAAAGTACCAAAAGCTGGTTCAATGACCATGGTATTACTGTGCTTGATTGGCCAGCAAACTCGCCTGACCTGAACGGTATTGTCAAGAGGAAGATGAGAGACACCAGACCCAACAATGCAGACGACCTGAAGGCCGCTATCAAAGCAACCTGGGCTTCCATTACACCTCAGCAGTGCCACAGGCTGATCACCTCCATGCCACGCCGCATTGATGCAGTAATTCATGCAAAAGGGGCCCCAACCAAGTATTGAGTGCATAGAAATGAACATACTTTTCAGAAGGCTGATATTTCTGTTTAAAATATCCTTTTTTATTGATCTTATGTAATATTCTAATTTTCTGAGACACTGAATTTGGGTTTTCATTAGCTGTAAGCCATGATCATCAAAATTACAAGAAATAAAGGCTTGAAATATTTCACTCTGTGTAATGAATCTATATAATATATGAGTTTCACTTTCTGACATGAGTGACAAAAAATATTGAACTTTTTCACGATATTCTAATTTTTTGAGCTGCACCTGTATACTGCACATGTAATAAAATGTAATGTAATCAAATCAATGAATCAATTGATTTATCATACAAAAGCTTGAGAACAAACAGGTTTTCAAAGTTTGGTTTCAAAAGGAAAAGTGCCACTTTGTTATTTCCAAATGGAAAATAATACCCATATTATAGGCTAAGGTCATAAACTGAAAATGCAGCATAAACTCAACATCCAATAAACACGTGAACAAGACAAGAAAGATTGTCAATTCTTACAAGAATACTAGTTTTTCCACTTGGAATTTAAATGCAATATTTTACCGTTAAAATACATAGAACATGGCTGCCATTTTCTCTTAATATCTTTTTCTCCCCCTCTCCTCTCTTTGTTTCTCTTCCACATCCAAAAATGTGCATATGCACAGAAATACAAACAGACATGCGCACGCATACATGTGTGGCGTGTTCTTTAATTATTTTTCACACACACGCAAATACACACACACACACACACCATATAAAGACGACTCAACAAAAATACGTTTCTTGTGTGAATCATTGCCCAGGCACACACACCCTGAGAAAGAGAATCTGTGTGCTCATAGACACAGACAAAATAAAAACTGACTGCAAAAAAAATAAAATCTTGTGCTTGTGCAGCACCCACCCCTTAATTTTCAGTCAGAAACATACACCATTTCAGATTTCGGACAAAATAAAACATTTCTTCTGGGAAAACAGAAAATAGAGTCAGGGGTGGGGTTATAATGTTATAAAGGTATCACACATGCCTGTGCCCCCATATCTCTGTTTGCCCAAGATGTCACTGACCTGATTCTTTCTGAAGATGTCCAGGAGAACCACAAAGTAAAAGAAGAGGAGATATCTATAGAAGAGGATGATGATGGCACAACTCGGAGCATGACACGTCATCTCCAGATGGCGGAGAAATCCCTGAACACCATCAAGGTGAAAGGGAGACATTTTTGTCCAAGAATGGCAAGGTAACCTGGTCCTCCTCACCGTATGGGAATCAGGGTAGAATGGCAGCACACAGTGTGATAAGGATGACTCTGGGGTCTACTACACTGGCCATGATCCCGGGGCCTACTACACTGGTACTACACTGGGCATGACCCCGGGGGCTACTACACTGGCCATTTCCAAGACCTTTGCCTCGATCTTCCATTTTTTCATAACACCCGCCATTGAAAAAATCATCCTGGACAGGACCAATGCAGAGTGCTTCCGCAAGTATGGAGAAGACTGGAAGAGAATGGACGAGATAGACCTTCGTGCCTACGTGGGGCTGCTGGTCTCGGCTGGTGTGCACAGGTCCCAAGGCGAGCCTATCTCCAGTCTTTGGGACGGCGAAACCGCAGCGCGTCCCGGACAAACTGGCGCCAATCAGGGGTGTCTGGGAGAAGTGGACAGAGCGCCCGCCTTGCCTGTACAACCCAGCGGCTGAAATAATGGTGACCGAGCGACTGGTTCCATTCAGAGGTAAATTACAATTTTCACGTCTGGACTGTAAAGTGTTCTTCAACTGTCAGTTTTATTACTTCCTGCTGAAATATACTCAGGGGTCGATTTGAGGGGGGACGCAATGGGATGCCATCCCCCAAAAAGTTGACAAAAACCGTCCCCTTGTTTTAATGGTATTCTGTGATATCACAGACCTCACCATCCCTCTTGAAAAATCCACCACTGTATATACCCACTCACTTATTTGATTATGTTATGTGACTGATAAAATAAAAAAAAACATCAAATAAAACAAACTCTCTTTTTTTCTGTCCGCAGGTCGCTGTCCTTTCAGGCAGTATATGCCCAGCAGGCCAGGGAAGTATGGAATCAAGATGTGGGTGACCTGTGATGCGCGATCCCGCTACATTTGGAACATGCAAGTGTACACAGGGAAGCCGGCCGGTGCGGCCACGGAGATTAATCGCGCCACGCGCGTCATGCTAAACATGACCGTGCTAGACTTCACCTCGTACAAACTCGGCCAGGAGCTCCTGAAGAGGAAGCTGACCTTGGTGTGCGCGGTGTGGAAGAACAGGCCCGAGCTCCCCTCTGCGCTCCTCTCTATGAAGGGGGGGGTCCTGTTCTCCAAATTCACCTTCAGCCTCACCAGCGCTCTGGTTTCTTACCGCCCGAAGAGATACAGGAGCCGGTCGTCTTGAGCACGTGGCACAAGGACGCCGCGGTCAGTGGTCGCAAGGACCGCAAGCCGACCATTGTCGCGGACTACAACCGCAACAAAGGCGGAGCGGACGCTCTGGACAAGGCGACCGGAGCTTACAGCCCTAAGAGGATAACCTGCTGGCCCCTGGCCATCTTTTACAACATCGCGGACGTGTCCTGTCTCAACGCCTGGAGCGAGTTCAACCCCGACTGGATGGCGGGCAAGCGGAACAAAAGGAGGGTATTTCTGGAGCAGCTGGGACGGGCACTCGTGACGCCCCAAATTCAAAGAAGGGAGCGCCTGCCCCGCTCAGAAGCCTCAGCGGTGCTTGTGAAAGCTGTTCAGGGGGCTGACCCGGGCCCTCATCCGCCAGAGGTCCCGTCTGTAACCACCAGGGAAGGCAATAGGAGGCGATGCCATTACTGTCCCCCAAAGAAGGACTGTGAAACAAACACAATGTGCAGCAAGTGTGAGAAATACATCTGCAAAGCCCACGCGTGCAGACTCACATCCTGCCTTACTTGCGCTGAATAGAGAAATACGGAGCCACGTGCTAAGTCTTTAATAAAAATAAAAATGCTAAATTGCTGTTTCCTTTCAGTAAAATCTATTGAAATGTTAATGGTTGCGCTAATTTCTTAGGCTATTGATTAATTAATTGAAAAATGAATGCGATTCATTTTTATACTTATGCAGTTCCTTTAGCCAAAATTAAAAAAAAAGATTAGGCTGTGCACACATAAAAATAGAGAAATAGAGAGATTCATAATTAAAGTTAAGCTCCACACTATCGCAGCAAAAAAAATCAATTATGTGTGTTTTGTAGTGAAAGCAAGTGGTGTAGACTGAATAAATGCAGTCTCTCTAGACTGAAGTAGGAAAACAGTTTGATTTGATGATGAGTGAACTTTTTTAGTCGATGCTATAGCAGATATACCAACGAAACAAGCAACATGGTTACACGGCTGACAAGACACAATTTCTCAGGACAAATTCAGTGGGTAAATCAATTATCTGAAGCTGTTCGGAAATAAAGGGTATTTGTAATTATTATAATATATAAAAAATAAATAGATGTTACAAAAAATGTTACAGGCCGATTCTGATGAGGTGTTCATTTAGTTGCTTCTTGATTTCCAGTTGGAATGTTATAGATTTTAGGTGTAAAATACATAAGGGTGGAGGGGGGGGGGGCGGCAAGGGAGGGTAATGTATGACCCTGTGAACATGGGGTGCATACATAATATTAAAAATACACAAGGGTTAATTAAAACGCACACATACACGCTCATAGAAAAGTTTAGGTAGGATATGTAATAAAATATTTTTGGGGATTTGGGGGTTTCAGGTGGAAAGTATGTTCCCCGGGCCATCCTGGTGGACCTGGAGCCCGGTACCATGGACTCAGTCCGCTCCGGGCCCTTCGGACAGATCTTCAGACCCGATAACTTTGTGTTCGGTGAGTGGCTGTGTGTTTCATTATTTACACCCTATGGGTGGCCCATTGGCTCAGTGTGCAGTGTTCACCTTTAAACAGACACACACATTAAACAGATGCTCCTATCCGGAGTGACTTACATAGAGCATTCAGTGCATTTAAACAGCGTAACAAGAGCAGCACAAAGAATAAATAACCAGGCCAGGTTTTTGTATATTTTGTACAATCCACTATGCCATGACTTTGCTCAAATCTGACCTCCAAGGCCATTAGTACTTCTGGTTTTCTCTTCTGTCTGATAGTGCACAGTCCAATAATGCGTCAGGAATGAAAACCAGCAGAATGACCACTCTCTGATTCACATTCATGTCATGCTGACCAATGATGACTCTCCTATTCACACTGTCATGCTGACCAATGATCACTCTCCTATTCACACTGTCATGCTGACCAATGATCACTCCTATTCACACTGTTATGCTGACCAATGATCACTCTCCTATTCACACTGTCATGCTGACAAATGATCACTCTTCTATTCACACTGTCATGCTGACCAATGATCACTCTCCTATTCACACTGTCATGCTGACCAATGATCACTGTCTCATTCACATTCATGTCATGCTGACCAATGACGACTCTCCGATTCACATCGATGTCATGCTGACCAATGACCACTCTCCGATTCACATTGATGTCATGCTGACCAATCACCACTCTCTGATTCACATCAATGTCATGCTGACTGACCAATCACCACTCACCGATTCACACTGATGTCATGTGCAGGCCAGAGTGGCGCCGGCAACAACTGGGCGAAGGGCCACTACACAGAGGGGGCGGAGCTGGTGGACTCGGTCATGGACGTGGTGAGGAAGGAGGCAGAGGGCTGTGACTGCCTGCAGGGCTTCCAGCTCACCCACTCCCTGGGCGGGGGCACGGGCTCTGGCATGGGCACCCTGCTCATCAGCAAGATCCGGGAGGAGTACCCCGACCGCATCATGACCACCTTCAGCGTGGTCCCCTCCCCGAAGGTCTCAGACACGGTGGTGGAGCCCTACAACGCCACACTCTCCGTGCACCAGCTGGTGGAGAACACTGACGAGACCTTCTGCATCGACAACGAGGCGCTCTACGACATCTGCTTTCGCACGCTCAAGCTGACCACCCCCACCTACGGCGACCTCAACCACCTGGTCTCCGCCACCATGAGCGGGGTGACCACCTGCCTGCGGTTCCCCGGGCAGCTCAACGCCGACCTGCGCAAACTCGCCGTCAACATGGTACCCTTCCCCCGCCTCCACTTCTTCATGCCGGGCTTCGCCCCCCTCACCAGCAGGGGGAGCCAACAGTACCGCGCCCTGTCTGTGCCAGAGCTCACCCAGCAGATGTTCGACGCCAAGAACATGATGGCGGCGTGCGACCCGCGCCATGGTCGCTACCTGACGGTAGCCGTCGTGTTCCGCGGCCGCATGTCCATGAAGGAGGTGGACGAGCAGATGCTCAACGTGCAGAACAAGAACAGCAGCTACTTCGTGGAGTGGATCCCCAACAACGTCAAGACGGCCGTCTGCGACATCCCGCCGCGCGGCCTCAAGATGGCCGCCACCTTCATCGGCAACAGCACGGCCATCCAGGAGCTGTTCAAGCGCATCTCTGAGCAGTTCACCGCCATGTTCCGCCGCAAGGCCTTCCTTCACTGGTACACCGGCGAGGGCATGGACGAGATGGAGTTCACCGAGGCCGAGAGCAACATGAACGACCTGGTGTCCGAGTACCAGCAGTACCAGGACGCCACCGCCGAGGAGGGAGAGTTCGAGGAGGAGGGCGAAGAAGAGGTGGCCTGAGCTCCGCTCATGTCCATAACCCCACGTCCATTCCCCTCCCTCCTCCCTTCAGTGTGTTTTCTCTCTAAACCTCCACTCCTCCCTCTCTCTGTTCTCCCTCCTTTCCCTGTGGTTAATTTGAAGAGCACACGTTCATTTTTGCTCATGCTCATAGTAGGGGAAGTAGAGATGTTGGTGATGATGTAGTTTTTGTTGCTTTTTTGATATTTGTGTTGTGTTACATGGATTCACTGCAACATTTTCATTGTCATACTGTAAATGATGAATAGCAAACATCTTCTGTGGCATGGAGGAATAAAGAACTAATAATAAAATGTCAGTTGTTTCACTATGATTGAATAAATACATCAAAAAACATGGCTCAATACAGTCTTTTATTTATTTATCTGTGTTTTTGTTGTTATAAGTTCACTTATTTTTCTATTTTATTTTTCATTTTGTGACAAGATTGGCACATTAGACTTTAAAAATGGGGCCCAACTCTGGTCCTGGAGGGCTGGTTTGCCTAATGGTTTTCCAAAAACTATAAACTACACTGGTTCACTCCTGCGCTTGAGCACAGTAAGATCTTTAGGATACATTTGCAGTCTGTGGCTGTAGCTGGTGCTTGTACAAATGTCAAATCAAGATATGATTGAGCTAATTAAATCATTAAGAGTATAATAATTTGAAGTATAATAATTAAGTTCGTGGACTGGATCGGTCCTTGTGCACCCTTGCTCTAAAACACCGAAAATGCAATTACTGAAGATCTGAAATGTTCCACTAGAGGGCAGCATTAAGCTATGAACCCACCTGAACATTTTGGCAAATTTCCTAGTTAGGGCAGCTGTGGTGTGAATCTCGGGTGCATCCCAATACTTGGAAAAAAGTATATTCCTTTTCTCCACTACCATCTCCTCTCCTCCGTATCCCGGATACCGATTTTTGTATCCTAATCTAATGTTGCTGATTTCATATTAATTACATATTAATTGTTACATATGAATTAATGTCTCGCCGTGAAGCACAATGTCAGGTACATTTGTATACTGTACATACAAATACTTGTACTTGAAATCTACAGGCTGTTTTGTACACTAGGAGACGAGTGGCGGAAAGAAGGTGAGGAGTGAAGAATATTGGGGTGCACCCCAGGTTCAGGAGAGCTGCAGAGTACCGCTGGACTTCTTTTCTGTTTAATCTCAGCAACCACTTCAGACCCAAAAATCCACCAGAGGTGACCTGACCCTGTGACTTTGACCAAACAACGTGTCAAATCAGATTCAATCATTTATGTGTTTTTAATTTTATTTATTTTACACAAATGATTTTCTGTGGTCTAATCCAGGGGTTTTCAAAGTGGGGGCCGCGGCCCAACGGGGGGCCGCCAGGGGGCGCCAGGGGGGCCAATTGGAAGGGAGAGAAAAATGGAAAATGCAAAAAAAAAAAAAAATGTTTTAAATTTATTTCAAAAATTAATTTCAATTAAATTCATAAGATTACTGTGCCGGTTTAAAATAAGATATAAATTGTTATAAATCCTTTCATATCGAAATTAGGTCTTTGCCATGCCCTTCTTTCAATCGCAGCCAAAAACTAACCGTCTGCCTGTCAGTCAAAGCGTTACGTTGAGCTGCTAACGGCCCGATTATGGAATCAAAATAGGGTCAAAAGTATTGTGTTGTGTATTAAGAAGCTGTATGTTCGATTTTTAAAATTTGCCTGTGTAATTTAAAAGTAAAAAAAAAGCCATTTCGCAATAGGGGGGCCCCAGCCAGAGGCTACGACTATTTGGGGGTCCTTGGCATGGAAAAGTTTGGGAACCCCTGGTCTAATCTACAAGTGAACTGTGGTGTACACAGCTAATTAGCTAAAAGCTGCAGAGTAGCAGGCTTGTAATTGTTACAGCCTGATATGGTCAAAGACATTATGTAGGATACGAGTGCAAGGCGTAGGTCCGGGAGCACTACGGCATCAACAGCTATTTTCGGCCTCTGAAACAAGGTGGGTGCTCCCATTGGCCAATCAGTGACTTAATTCATCGCTTACGTACTGAAGCACACATAGAATTCTGGTTCCGGCACACAGTTCAACTTTCATGAAATTATGTTGTGTTACAATAATTTTGCTCAGACGCTCCAGATGTCCAGAGCGAGCTAGAGAGTAAGAGAACATAACTGAATCTGCCTGAGTAAAGTAGCTAGCCTGCTATACATAACTGAATCTGCCTGAGTAAAGTGGCTAGCCTGCTATACATAACTGAATCTGCCTGAGTAAAGTGGCTAGCCTGCTGTACATAACTGAATCTGCCTGAGTAAAGTAGCTAGCCTGCTATACATGACTGAATCTGCCTGAGTAAAGTGGCTAGCCTGCTATACATAACTGAATCTGCCTGAGTAAAGTGGTTAGCCTGCTATACATAACTGAATCTGCCTGAGTAAAGTGGCTAGCCTGCTATACATGATTGAATCTGCCTGAGTAAAGTGGCTAGCCTGCTATCAGCATTCTCAGACCAACATCAACAGATTTCCCTGTAGGGCTAGGGCATGGATGTCAAATCTGGCCATCGATTCCAAATACAGCCCTGGTTTTATTTCTTTCTCCCAGGTAGTTAACTGAACAACTAGTTCTACTGAATGGCTAGATTGTCTTCACACCTGACTCCCAGGTGAAGTCTCAGCCCTGGAAGACTGTGATTTGAGTAATGGGCTGTAGGGGATAATTTAAGGTCAGGTTAACCCACAAGGTTTTAGAAGCATACAGGTGTGTGCAAATTTGATGAGGGGAAAGGGGCGGAGTTACATTACAGTGAGGTAATAGCACGGAGGAAGTGCATTTTATGTATTAGTTCCCAAAAATGTGCCAGTGGACCTGTCACATGATTTTGAATTTGTGTGTGTTTGCATATGTGTGTGGTTGTATGTGAATGTGTGTGTGTGTGTGTGTGTGTAGAGAGAAAAACAAGTATCCGCTGAGTGAAACAGACACGCATAGGGCCGGATATGTTTCCTATGCTAAGAGAGATACACAGACGTCACACACACACACTCTCTCTCACTCACACACACAGATCAGGAAGTGAGACAGCAAGTGTCGGGCCCTTAAGCTGGGTAGCCCAGGGTGCTGCTGCTGTTGGGCTCCGGGGTAACTGGTTGCGTCTGTGATGCGAGCGCTTTCGTCTGGCTTCTGGCGGAAATCGTTTTTTCTCCTCGCATGGACGTGAAGCTGCTGAAGTGGCAATGGGGTCCAGGCTTAAGTGAGTGCAAAGTCTCTCCCTCTTTCTCTTCTCTTCTCCGTAATTCTCTGCTCTTTTGTCCTCTCTTTCTCTCTTCTCTTGTCTTCTCTTCTCATTGCGGTTTGCAGCTCACTTCCTTACGACACAAATCTCTCTCGCACAGGAAAGAAGAGTGGTTGCGTTTCATGCATACAAATCGATTGCGTCCAGCCTCTAACCCGTTAACTCAGCTAACCCTTATCAGTGCTTATAGTGTTATAGTGAAATAGAGCACAGCCCTGTACATCTCCCCATAATATTTCCTTGTGCTGATGCAACCATTTAAAATATACTAACAGCCATGCCAAAAACTCTGTCACTTCTAGAGTAATCTGGCACCTCTAATAATTTAGAAGACATAGTAAATTATTAAAACCGAAAGCAGTTATCATAAGCAATACACGCTTCATTGCTCAACATACGGTGTTGTTGAACATGTTGTGTGAGTTTTACAGAGTTTACTTAAAAGAGTTAAAAATGATTGTGTGGTTTGGTCCGTGTTCTGTCAGTCACTTTCAACAGTCTGCATTTTTAACTTCCACTTAAAATTCAAATATTCAACACATTGACATGAGACACAACACGGCGGGGTTTAACTAAACTTATGAAAGGTACCTGCAAGAAGAGCGTTGAATACATTTCTAATAATTCAAAAGTGTATTGCAACGGAAAAGGGAAGGCAAGGGGAAAACATAATTTTGTGCAGAAAATAAAATGAAACACTTATCATCTAAAGAAATGACTCCAATCAATATGAACAAAATGAGAGCGACAGTTTTTAACAGCATGAAAAAAGGACATTTTGTGCTCAAGTTCTATGGGGTGGACTTCAAGCAGCGGTCGATTTGTAAAAATAAATAGGCAAAAACCATCCCCTTTATAAAACTGCCATTGCCCCTTTCCACCTTCTTTGGGTTAATCACAGACCACACCATGTGCCTTGACATTTTTTTACAAATCAACCACTGACTACGGGTGTCCTTCTCAGTGGGAAGGCGGATGTACTAGATGACAGACAGTTCTTTCCAGGGGCGCACCCCCACATTTCACTCCACCAGAAAGCTAATTTAAAGTTTTTTTTAAATCCCTTCTGAAATTAGGTGCAACTGTTTTACCCCAAGTGTTTCCCCCTGAGCAAACAGGGTCATGGGAGGTATGGTTTCGTATATACACCCTGTGCTGCTGTGGAATATGTAAATATACATATGCCACTATAATGCATGAGGTAATGCATGAGCTTTTTGGCACGTGTAAAGATAACATGTACACTTTACAATGATGTGTTAATCTGTAAACTGCACATAAACCCATTCAACACACATGTATTACTTAACGTATGATCCCAGAAGTTTTGGTTCTTCTTTCACACACAGGAAGAATTACCTATTAAGGATGGGTGACCTATTAAACTCTAGTCTTAGCTGTCAAATCTGACTCTTCCTTTTTTTCAGAAAAAATCCAGAGAGAACTTTTTATTGGTTCTTTGAAGCCTCCTGTCCTATTGCCAAAAACAAAGGTAAGAACAGGAGTGGGTCAACACACATACCCACAAACAAACACACGCACACATGCAAACAACACACTGACACACACATACACACACACACACACTGTACTCGTTGTATCTGAGATGATGAAGAGGATGGTTTAATGGTTTAGAAAGAGAGAGGAGAAAGAGCAGACTCGACCTGCCAGTTTTTCAGAACGCCCAGTGGGGTTCTGTAGGCAGGAATAGAGACAGCTGAGGAACCTGCTGATTCTCAATGGGAGTGTGACAATCAGCAAGTTTCTTTTAATGGTGCTACACCTCAGGCCTTGAAACAGCTCAACTTCCTGTCAGGTGACCTGCCCAGAAAACCACAGCAAGAGAGAGAGAGAGAGAGAAATGAGAGGGGAGGGGTCACACACCACAAATGGCTTTCCACCAGCCTATATCACCACATTGTTAAAAATGATTTTAAAGAGTGAATAGTGAGTAAAGATCAGGATACTATATATATATGTATGTATATATATATGCATATCCTTTGCATGTCATGACTTCCTGATGTCTGTGACCCAACAACATCAAAAGACTCTTGATATCTGATTTGCAGGTACTCTTACAAGTGATACTATACTCTCTCTGCATTTGAATGGATCTCTATGGGAATTTGGGGGAGGGACTAGATTAAGATGTAAATAACACAGGAATAGTATGGAACACATGGTTGGGTAAATGTCTGTAAGTCATCAATGGTATGAGGTATCAAACTAGCCATAAACCATCACTTTAAGGGTTGTTTCTCCTGACCTATTTTCTATTGAACTCTATGGAAAAATGAGTCAGGAGAAACAACCCTTAAAGTGATCCATCCATATCTACTGCATATCTGGCAGCAGAGTGATGGTTTGAGGCTCGTTTGATACCTCAGGCCCTTGGTGACTTACAGACATTTAACCATTCATGCTATGAATAAAAATGGCTACAATTGCTACACTGTTCACCCGATATGGATGTAAAAACCCTGAAATTAAAGCTGAAAGTCTGCACTTTAACCGCATAGTCACTGTTCCATTTCAAATCTAATGGGCTGGAGTTCAGAGCCAAAACAACAAAAATTCTGTCACTGTCCAAATACTTATGGACCTGACTGTATATATACAGTCAAGCCGGAAAGTCTGCCCACCCCTTTCACCTTCTCCACGTTTTATTACATTACAGACATATTCTACAATAGATTTATAGAGTACAATACAATAGTTTTTTGTCTCAAGATTCTACACAAAATAGCCCATAATGACAAAGTGAAAACATGTTTTTAGAATTTTTAGCAAATGTATTAAAAATCCAAAACTGAAATCTCTCATTTACATAAGTATTTATACCCTTCACTTTAACATATTTTTAAAGTATCATATTTAATATTTGGTCGCATATCCTTTGCATGCTGTTACTTCCTGAAGTCTGTGACCAATCAACATCAAAAAACTCTCGATATCTTATTTTCAGGTACTGTTATAAGCGATACTATAAGCTCTCTGCATTTGAATTGATCTCTATGGGAATTGGGGGATGAGACTAGATTCAGCTGTAAATTATGCTGGAACAGTATGGAACACATGACTGCTTACAGTTTTTCACAATTGTTAACACACGTTTCTCAAAACAATAACGGCTTTCTCAAAACTGCACACACAAAACTGAAAACCTCACACACAAAATGCTAAACCTGACACTCCCTTTGCAAGATGACTCTTTGCCATCAAATCTCTTAACTGTTCACAAAATGGAACTCGTGTTTTCATTTGGTACACACAGCCATATTTTCAAATGACACACACATACCATTCATTGAGTACACACAACTAAGCATTTGCTGCACACTACCAAGCATTTACAGCACACTGAAGTGCAAAATTGAAAACACAATCATAGAAATGGAACACACCATATAAATGACAATGACTCTGGAGAATGAGCCATTTCTCCTTTTGTAAAATGTCTCAGTGTAGGCCTACTCTTTTCATAGTCAAACATAAAACAGCACACAAATATGCAGCAAAAACAAGTTTTATTTCGGTACACACAGAGAACAGTACAGTACTGTAAACCGGCCTGCTCAACCCCCCCCCCCCCCCCCACACAAAAATGAATTAGGCATCACGCCTCCTTCTCCTTCTCCACCTCCTCCTTGTCCTCCTCCTCCTCTTCATCCTCCTTGTCCTCCTCCTCCTCCTTGTCCTCCTCCTCCTCCTTGTCCTCCTCCTCCTCCTTGTCCTCTTCCTCCTCCTTGTCCTCCTCCTTGTCCTCTTCCTCTCCCTCCTCCTTCTTGTCCTCCTCTTCCTCCTCCTCCTCCTCTCACTCTTACCCCTCTCCTTCTCTGGTTGTCTCTCTCTTCAAAGTTCTCCATTGTTCACCAAACAAAACTGAGGCTCAAGGCACTTTTATGCTGCAGTCCTGAAACAAATTGCTCAACAGACCTGAATGTTTAGAGATTTGAATATTTGTGTGTTGTAGGTTGATGCTTTGAGATTTTACTTGAGAAGTGTGTGCAACAACTGAACATTGTGTGTAGTGTTTTGACAACAAGGTGATGTGTAATTGACATCAGAGTGTAAAGAAGGAAAGTCAGAGTCTAATGCAGATAAGGGAGTGTGAAGTAGTGCCAAATTGGGTCGAGCGATTGGTACATGAAGTGAAGGTTGTGCAAATTGTGCCGAATTTTCGCTTTTTGTGTGTTAACAATTGTGAAAAACTGTAAATGGCTGTAAGTCATCAAGGGTCTGACGTATCAAACGAGCCCCAAATCAGCACTCTGCGCCCAGATATGGAGTATATGTGGATGGATCTCTTTAAGGGTTGTTTCTCCTGACTTTTTTCCCCATAGAGTTCTATAGGAAAATGAGTCAGGAGAAATAACCCTTGCAGTGATCCATCCACATCTACTCCATATCTGGCAACAGAGTGATGGTTTCGGGCTCGTTCGATAGCTCAGACCCTTGATGACTTACAGCCATTTAGCCAGCCATGTGTTCCATACTGTACCAGTGTAATTTACAGCTGAATCTAGTCTCACCCCCCAATTCCCATAGAGATCCATTCAAATGCAGAGAGCTTATAGTATCGCTTGTAACAGTACCTGGAAATAAGATATCGAGAGTTTTTTGATGTTGATGGGCCACAGACTTCAGGAAGTAACAGCATGCAAAGGATATGCGACCAAATATTAAATATGATACTTGAAAAATATGTTAAAGCAAAGGGTATGAATACTTATGTAAATTAAAGATTTCAGTTTTTTATTTTTAATACATTTGCAAAATTTTCTAAAAACATGTTTTCACTTTGTCATTATGGGCTATTTTGTGTCGAATTTTGAGACAAAAAATGAATTCAATCTATTATAGAATATGTCTGTAAAGTAATAAAACGTGGAGAACGTTAATGTGGTGTTCAGACTTTCCAACTTGACTATATATATATTGTTCTTTCAGACGCAGCTAACATCTAGTCTTTCTAAGGGCTCCCTGAGGGATTGCTATATGAGTAGAATGAGGAAGATTTACAAACCTATGCTATGTTGGATATATGCCCTTCCTAGCTGCATGTATGTGCGATTCACAGGGCTGTTAAACTTAAACCAGATTTTTTTCCCTACTAAATATATAATATATATGGACTGTTTTCTTTTTACCTTTAGTTAGAAGTTTTTATTTTTATTTAATGCTTAGGGTGGAGTTATGCCTGATGCGTGCATGTGCAGTTACCATAACACCCATTTCACACACTGTGTGACAGGATTAGCGTACAGCAGGTGTGTCAAACTGAAATCCTGCTGGGGAGTTGTACTGTCTGCAGGATTTTGTGGTCAAATTTCAGTCAGCAGCCAATTTATGACTTTAGAGCAAGGTGTGTGGACTCTTTAGCCAATCAATGACTTTGGTCGTGACCAAATATGATCTCTTCACCCCTTTGAGAGCGTATATTTGAATCAACTTCATCAAAAAGCTGTTGAGTGAGTGACTTTTTCTCACAAATGGGGGCACTGAGTGGACAGTGGGCAGGGTACAGGGATCATATTCAGTCACAGCCTTAGATGAATCGCTGATGCTCAAATTCACTGAAAAACTAGCAGAGAGCCCAGGAATGGATTCTGACAACCATTGTATAAACACACAGAAATGTGCTTTATATGGCCGTGTGATATTTGACACTTCCCTCATTAAACAAGAGATACCTGTCAAAAAATGTTTGGTTTTTTTTTTAACAAAAAAAATTCAAGCAATAATGAGTCTTCTTACTTTGTTCATTCAAATGTCTGTCTGTCTGTCTGTCTGCTTGGCCCACAGATCCAGGAGTTTTATTTCAGTTCCCTGAGGATTTCAGCGATGAGGTAAAACGCTCTCATATTCCACATGATGAAAAACGCGAGGGAAGTTTGTTTTTATGACGAGGCCTTCTTGTGTTTTCCCTCTCATCCTCAGGATTCCCTCCAGACCCTGCCCCGGTTCTGTTTTCCCTATGACATAGAGAGGTAATGACCAAAACCACCGCAGAGACGGGAATAACAGGCCTATTGAACAGCCGCTTGAGCCAGGCTGGATTTTAACCAATCAGCAGGCTAGTGCACTGAGTGGGAACTGCCTGTTGGCGGTACATGGCTAACCCTCTAGCGGTAAGACCTGCAATGGCTCAAACTTGCCTGGTCCAGAGGAGCAGAAGGTCTGGATCAAATACGTAAAATACATACTCTTTAGATCGTAGCAAAATTTACAAACACCTGTCAATTTGAAACAAATCACGTTGGTAACCAAAAATTGGTACTATTACTTGAAAAAAAAAACAATTGAAGAATGGCTGTATGTGTGGTTGTCAGGGGAGAGTGTGAGTGTATCAATGGTATCTTTGAAGAGTGTGACTGTATCTATGGTATCTTTAGAAAGTTTGAGTTTATCTTTGATATCTTTGGAGACTGTGACTCTATGGTATTTTTGAGGATAGTATGGTGTGTATCTATGGTATCTTTGGAAAGTTTGAGTTTATCTATTTCTTTGGAGACTGACTGTATCTATGGTATCTTTGGAGAGATTATGGTGCCTATCTATGGTATCTTGTATATATGGTATCTTTGGAGTGTGTGATTGTATCTATGGTCTCCAGAGTAAGGGAGACTGTTGCGATTCAGCACTTTACCTTTGTGCTCACGGACCTGGAGGGATGCCAGCGCTTCGGCTTCTGTCGTCTGACATCTAGCTCCAGGACCTGCCTCTGCATCCTGAGGTGAGCTGTGGCTGACAAGACAACCCCCCCTCCCAACACACACACACACAAACTCAGATAATGGTTGTATCGCTGCAGGTTTCTGTGCCCAGAGGAAATTAAAAGAAAAATGGCTTTACACCTTTACAACCTTTTCCGAGCAAAATGTACAAATGGATTATGTATTGCTTGCTAGGGGGGTACAATATTACGTACCTATAGGGTACCACCCCAGTGATGTGCATATGTACCTTTTTTAGGCACTGTTTTTACCCTTTTTTCTGAGAGTGTATACCCTTCTGTGAGGAAAAATGATCTCTTCAGTGGAAGTTTCTTTGAAGCATTTTCACCGCTTCTCTTCCCTTTTATTTTAGCTACCTGCCTTGGTTTGAGGTATTCTACAAACTTCTGAACAACCTAGCAGACTGTCGAACAAAAGGCCAGGTAAGCACAATGTTGATACGTTGTGACGATAATTTAAAAAAAGTAAATAAACAAACAACAATAAAATAAAAAACAATGCACAACAAAAGAGCAATACCAAACTTCTACACTGTTTAAAATAATCCTGTTTTGTAGCTCTACCTTAAAATAGTTCCTGAGGAAACTGAGCCAACGAAATGTGTTACTTTGTGAGCGGTTTGATTGTCAATGTTTCTGTTCCACAACAGACCAATGAGATGCGAGAGCTACTCTCCGCCCTCTACAAATATCCTGTGCCAGATGCCAACAGCTCTGTCACTCTGCAGCTGGTAAGTCCACGCCAGCCAATCAGATCTCTGGATGGGAATCATCTGACAGACGACGAAGGGCGTTGTAATATGATTGATTAGATAGAAAAAGTTATAGTAATGCGGTCTGCATCACTGTTGATCTTGCTGTTGGTTTCTAATAACTTTACACCTCTTATTATGAAACTCTGTCAGTTTTTAACAACCTGCGCACAGGTGAAGTTCAACACAGAAGCATAGCGCATGTCCACTTCCTGTGTCACACCTGTCATACACTCGTCCCTTTGAAGTATTCATCCAACACCACAGCCATATTGTACAGTACCAGGGTGACATCATTTCCAATGTGTCTTTTACCTGTCTCTCACCTGTCATAAACAGCACACGCCTGTACTACACCCATCACACATAGCACAGATATGTTCCGTTTCTGTCACAGAGGCACGTCACACACCTATCAGACACCGGGTGTCACACCTGTCATGCAAATCACACACATGTCACACACAGCACATACCTGTCACACATATTACATAACTTTGACACGCGCTATGCATCACACACCTGCTACACATAGCGCATACCTGAACTTTTACCCAAATGACACACCTGTTTCACATACCATATATCTGACCTTTTACAAAAATCACACACCTGTTACACACAGTACACACTTGACCTGTTACCAAAATCACACACCTGTTACACATAGCGCATAGCTGAACTTTTACCCAAATGACACACCTGTTTCACATACCATATATCTGACCTTTTACAAAAATCACACACCTGTTACACACAGTACACACCTGACCTGTTACCAAAATCACACACCTATTACACATAGAACATACTTGACCTGTTACACAAATCACACACCTGTTACACATAGCACATACCTGTTCTACACTTGATTCCAGCAGAATGATTGTGTCTTTTCCCCATGGAGGGTGAGCAGCTACAGGTCAGATTGGGGGTACAGGAGTGCTTCCATTGCCACTCACCCCCCCTACCGGGGAAGGGAGGATCAGGGGTGAGTCCTGGAACCGTGCTGCGGTCTATCCTGGGCTTGACTAACCCCCTAAAACCAGGAGGAGATTAACCCCCTCTAACCAGGCAGAGACTAACTCCTTAAAACCATGAGGAGACTAATCCCCTCGAACCAGCAGAGACTAACTTCCTAAAACCAGGAGGAGACTAATCCCCTCAAACCAGGCAGAGACTAACTCTCTAAAACCAGGAGGAGACTAATCCCCTCGAACCAGCAAAGACGAACTCCCTAAAACCAGAAGAAGACTAATCCCCTTGAACCAGACAGAGACTAACTCCCTAAAACCAGGAGGAGACTAATCCCTTCAAACCAGGCACAGACTAACCCCCCCCCAAAACCAGGAGGAGACTAATCCCCCTGAACCAGGCAGATACTAACCCCCAAAAACCAATGCCAGTAATGCCTGGAAGAGACTAATCCCACTAACCCCCAGACTAACTAGTGCAGACTAACCGCCACCCAAAAATAAATAAATAAATAAAAACAACAACAAAGTTAGTCCTAGCTAAAAAGTTCACTAAAGCCAAGATGAGACTGATCCCTACAAAGCAGGAGGAGAAAACTCCCCCACCCAAGGTTTGACTAAGTCCCCTAGAGCCAGAATGAGATGGATCCCTCCAATGCAGGAATAGAGTAATCCCTTAAAACCAGGATGAAACAAACTTTCTCCAAACCAGAGAGACTAATCCTCTTAAAATCGATCAGATGAATTCTTAAAAACTAAGAATAGACAACACCCTACTGTCAGGTCCCTCTATTTAAGTTTCAGTGGGACGCTATGTAAAGGTCAAATTGAAAATGATACATTCATAAATATTAACCATCTTCCTATAACTAGAAACTGGACTAAACCCCAAATCCAGCAACTGATGAATCACAAAACCAGGATTAGGCGTGTTCCTCAAAACCTCATCCTCCCCTCTCCATTCTGGTTTAGACTAACTCCCAAATCACTCATGTGCTGAACTAATGTCATGCTGTCTAACCAACATGGCCAAATAACACCCCAAACCAGTTCTATCCTTACCTGTCTCTCTACTGTAATACCACTCACTCATTCATTAATTCACTCACTGACTGACTCACTCTCTCACTCTATAAGCCTCTAACAACTGGGTGAGTAAAGAAACTCCAATGGCAGGTGTTTGCGTGTACGCATGTGTGCATGCATACGTGCACTTGCGTACCTGAGCGTGGCATGCATGCGTGTGTTGTTCTCACATCTGTACATGAAAAGATAAAGCTGCTGGCTGTCAGTGGCAAGTTCAGAATTATGAAATGGTCTGAGGTGTGTAATGGCTCTTCTAAAGGGGCTGATGGAGACAACACTCATGGTGGGGGAGTGTTCCTCTCCTCACACAGAATGTTGGAGCCTTCAACCCTCTTTAATGGCGGCTGCACAACTTTGCTGAAGAACGTTTTTACGTCTGTCTCCATTGCATAATCTAACCGGGCTACTCTGAAAAGGGGGAGGAGCCTCTTAGACTTACCCCTGGTAACCATAGTTTCAACTATGAATCTGAAGGCTTGTGTGCTTGGTAAACCCTGGTTCCGACTGTGTATATGAGCGATTGTCTCCGTGGGAACCCTGGTAATCAAACTGTGTTTTTGAGCGCTTGTAATGTCTGAGCGCTTGTAATGGTAATGTATGAGTGCTTGTCTCCATGGTTACTGCAGCTCCAACAGTTTGAGCCTGAGCCCCCATTGCCATGGTAATCCCCTTGCTGACCTCTTCCCCTTCTCTCTATCACTCTCTCTCTCTCTCTCTTTCTCAGATCCCTTACTTCATTGCTCCTGACCCCGGGAGTCTTCCATCCATCCCAGAGAGTGTGAGTGCCCATCCCATCCCATTTTGCCTTTCTTTATTTTTTATTAAAATTCAGCCCCCCATCATATTCACAGCTTTCATTGTCCACCCTCTCCAAGTCATGTGTATGTAATTATAATGTTGCTATGGATATGACCATCAATTGTAGGCTATGAAGCTGTTTAATTAAACCCATAACATAGTCTAATGGACGCTCCCAGTAGCCTACTATTTTTTCTAAATTGCTAAAAATTGTAATTCTACATGACCTTACATAGGCTATGCTATAACACATTTAATCAATGCACGAAATGTGCTTTAAAGTGGCTTACATGTCTGTAGCCAGGGTTGCAATGGTGGTCTTGTGGTCAACAGCTTAATCCAGCTAATGCCAGCATACATCCAGTTCCCCTACAAGATGCAAAAACAGGTGGAGGTAAAGCAGGGTTTTTATAAAATTGCCAACCTGTCCAATGTTATCGGTGCCATAGACTGCACATCCCAGTGCACGTTTTTGTTGAAAAGTCGGTGAAACGCCGTCTCGCGTTCAGGGGGAAAACTGGATAAACTGGGATAAACAACTTTATTTAAAAGTGAAAGTTTATTAACCGGTTAGAATATAACCAGCAGGCTATATCCCGGCAAAACCTGAGCTGTGTGGGACACGCGCATCAATGTGACCGCAAATTAGAACGCGCCAGAGAGATTCTAAAATAAGGTAGCCCATGTGATTACCCGATTTCAAACTACAACTCACATGCACAGAACCCCAACAGAATTACTAAATTAATAATGTTTAATTCTATTTCCAGGCTGTGATAAAGCAATGCGTTCATATGGTACATGTTATTTCCTGCTAGGCCTTTACTTTACCAGTCCATGACGCCGGTACTGACAATATTAAACTTTTTTTTTTTTTTGATTGAACATCTGATAATAAAACTTTTATTATTAGATTTCAGTGTCAGAATATTTTTTTTTTTTGCTTTTTCTGGGCCATTCTGACTAGATATGGACCTTTAAATGGAAGTGGCAGCCTCCATATAAGGCAATTCATGGGAATGTATTTATGCTAATCACAAAATAATGTGGACGCGCATCGTAAGTGAATACGAAAAAATCTACCTTTTCCCACGGTTTGATGAATCCGGCATAAAACTCCCTTCGGACATTAATGTATGCATATATTTAGGAACGCTTCATGAATGAAGCCCAATATGTGCATGATAAATTTGAACATTGGACAATCAATTTTATACAAATATATTTGTGTTTTCCTATCCGGGTGTCTGTCTTTCTGCCTTTTTGTGTCTTTCTCTTTGTTTGTGTGTGGCATGTGTGTGCATGCACATGCTTGTGGGTGTGCATGCGTGTGTGTTTGTGTGGGTGTGCATGCGCGCGTATGTGTGTGGGTGTGTGCGTGTGTGTGTCTGTGCATGCATGTGTGTGTGTGTGTGTGTGTGTGTGTGTGCACATGCTTGTGGGTGTGCATGCGTGTGTGTTTGTGTGGGTGTGCATGCATGCGTATGTCTGTGTGGGTGTGTGTGTGTACCTGCGTGCGTGTGTGTGTCTGTGCGTGCATGCGTGTGTGTGTGTGTGTGTGTGTGCACGTGCTTGTGGTTGTGCATGTGTGCGTGTCTGTGTGGCTGTGTGTGTGTAACTGCATGCTTGTGTGTGTCTGTGCGTGCATGCGTGTGTGTGTGTGTGCACATGCTTGTGGGTGTGCATGTGTGCGTGTCTGTGTGGCTGTGTGTGTGTAACTGCGTGCTTGTGTGTGTCTGTGCGTGCATGCGTGTGTGTGTGTGTGTGTGTGCACGTGCTTGTGGTTGTGCATGTGTGCGTGTCTGTGTGGCTGTGTGTGTGTAACTGCGTGCTTGTGTGTGTCTGTGCGTGCATGCGTGTGTGTGTGTGTGTGCACATGCTTGTGGGTGTGCATGTGTGCGTGTCTGTGTGGCTGTGTGTGTGTAACTGCGTGCTTGTGTGTGTCTGTGCATGCATGCGTGTGTGTGTGTGCTTGTGGTTGTGCATGTGTGCTTGTCTGTGTGGCTGTGTGTGTGTAACTGCGTGCTTGTGTGTGTGTGTGTGCATGCGTTTTTTGTGTGTTTCCTGCAGAGGAACCTGACTGAGTTGGTGGTAGCTGTGGATGTCGGTAACCTACTGCAGCTCTACGCCAGCATGCTGTTCGAGAGGAGAATTCTCATCAGCTCCACCAAGCTCAGTACGGTGAGGTCATCATTGATGGGACACTCATTGACTGTAGCAGTGTACACTGTTTGTTGATTGGCTGCAATAGTGTTCTGTGATGATGATTTTCTATGACAATATTCAGGGTTCATTGATAGGCAAGATTTACAAGTTGACTGGATCTGGCCAGTTGATTGGCTGTGACAGATTTGATTGATGGGTTACTGACTGGCACCCCCTGATAATGTTCACCGTTGTTTAGCTGTGACAGTGTTCAGGTTTGTTGATTGGCCGTCACAGATTCCGCATGTTTGGATTGGTCCTGGGCTTGTGCAATAGACAGAATGTTCTGTTACATTTCAAATGTTCATGCTGACAGGTTTGCTAGGTTTTGCCACAGTCCTCGGGAGATGTTTTTTTGGGTGCGTTGTCAGGGTGCTAATGTTAGTTGGTTAGGTGACCTACTGAAGAGTCAAATTATGTAATTGATCACATCATTAAATCTGCACACAACAGTCCACCCTCTCACTCCCTATACCTTCAACATTCTGCTTCCGGATGTTCAGCCCAGAGTTCTGAGTCCAGTCCTGATTTAAAACATTTGTGTAATGTTTTGGTGATTTTGAATGAACCCCCTGACTCTGCCCCCCACCCCCAGCTGACGGCCTGTGTCCACGCCTGCAGTGCCATGCTGTACCCCATGTACTGGCAGCACATATTCATCCCAGTGCTTCCCCCTCATCTGCTCGACTACTGCTGGTGAGTGCTAAAGGGCTAAAGCTGCTGGTGAGTGCTAAGAGTTAAAGTGCTAAAGGGCTAAAGCTGCTGGTGAGTGCTAAGAGTTAAAGTGCTAAAGGGCTAAAGCTGCTGGTGAGTGCTAAGAGTTAAAGTGCTAAAGGGCTAAAGCTGCTGGTGAGTGCTAAGAGTTAAAGTGCTAAAGGGCTAAAGCTGCTGGTGAGTGCCAAGGGCTAAAGGGCTAAAGCTGCTGGTGAGTGCTAAGAGTTAAAGTGCTAAAGGGCTAAAGCTGCTGGTGAGTGCTAAGGGCTAAAGTGGTAAAGGGCTAAAGCTGCTGGTGAGTGCTAAGAGTTAAAGTGCTAAAGGGCTAAAGCTGCTGGTGAGTGCTAAGAGTTAAAGTTCTAAAGGGCTAAAGCTGCTGGTGAGTGCTAAGAGTTAAAGTGCTAAAGGGCTAAAGCTCCTGGTGAGTGCTAAGGGCTAAAGTGGTAAAGTGCTAAAGCTGCTGGTGAGTGTTAAGGGCTAAAGTGGTAAAGGGCTAAAGCTGCTGGTGAGTGTTAAGGGCTAAAGTGCTAAAGCTGCTGGTGAGTGCTCAGGGCTAAAGTGCTAAAACTGCTGGTGAGTGCTCAGGGCTAAAGGGCTAAAGCTGCTGGTGAGTACTTAAACGTCTATATATATATACAGTTGTGGTCAAAAGTTTACATACACTTAGGTTGAAGTCATTAAACCACTCCACATATTTCATGTTAGCAAACTATAGTGTTGGCAAGTCAGTTAGGATTACTTTGTGCATGATACAAGTAATTTTTCCAACAATTGTTTATAGACAGATTATTTCACTTTTAATTCACTATATCACAATTCCAGTGGGTCAGAAGTTTACATACACTAAGTTGACTGTGCCTTTAAATTTGTAATATTTGGTCGCATATCCTTTGGCTTTGCATGCCATGACTTCCTGATGTCTGTACCAGAAAATAAGATATGAGTCTTTTGTCACAGACATCAGGAAGTCATGGCATGAAATTGTGGCACATGTGGTTTTGTTAAAAAATAATTATTTCTTGATGAGGGATTTTTTTTTCTCATTTTTTCAGTGTGACATTAAATTAATTCACTAAACGGTGATTTTTTTATAACCCTTTTTACTCATCTT